>CAKALU010069444.1:5309-20509 GCA_916700995.1 Hozukius guyotensis
TTGAAAAACATATTAAAATTATTATGGTGTGATTTTTGCAGGGATCTGTACCAAACAAAAGTCTGTATAATATGATGTGTATGATGTGTAGCACCACAATATTTAATTTAAAATGATATTTTGAAACACATTTCACTTTTAACAAATATTTCAATTATAACAAAAATGCAATTTGAAAATTACAGTGGGCCATTGTGCGATTTTGATAAAAAAAAAAGTTGATTAATTGTGCAGCCCTAGAAGAATGTCATTGTGAATATTTGAAATGTTCATTTTCACTAAGATTAATTGAATTACAGATATCTGCAATACATAACCAGTCATCTAAGTCAGCCAGGTTTGTGTTGATGGCCACAACCAAAATGCAGTGTTCCAGCTATAAAATGCACTTCACTGTGTACACGCTATGAAATAAGTTACTGGATATCGGCTACATAAATGACTGGTTGATCATCATAACCATAACAATGCTTGTGCTTTAGGACATCTAGCAGGCATGGAGCAACAGTAGCATTCATGTGGACAGGTAGCATATACAGTACAGAGGAGTTATAAGAGCTTTTTCACTGAAAACAGCAACCTCATGTGGCTGGAAATGGGGTTGATGAGAGCAGTGAGACGAATAAAACTTCTATGAGAAAGATGCTTAAATGCTTCTAGAGCTGAGGGGAAGTGCAGAGTTTGATGATAATTCTCTGCATGGGCTCACCTTTATCAATTAATTAATTTAATTTAATTTATTATTATTCATAATAATAAAATGAGATCTTTATTTACATAGCACTTATCAAAACAAAGTTACAAAGTGCTTCACTTCATTCTCATTTAATGAGCTTTAGATGTGCTGGTAGATGGATTTAGTCATTTTTGGAGAGAGCTGTTCTAACTGTTTCAAGTCTTCATGCTAAGCTAAGCTAACACGCTGCTGGCAAGTTGACCAATCTCAGTGATCCCAGTGTGGACTTGTTGGCTAACCTAATTATATATTTTATTGTATATATTAATGAAAAAAATACTTTGTCAAATCATTGAAATAAAAAATAATAATAATAATTATAAATAAATAAAACTACAAAAAAACTTTGAAGATCATCTTTTGTTATAAGTTTGCTTCTTCAAAAGTCCCCTGTAATTTTATTTTATTATTATTTATTAATTTATGAAACATCTATGTTATATGTGATAATTAAGCCTAATTAAATATTATATTGTATATATTAATGAAAAAAATACTTTGTCAAATCATTGAAATCTGTAAAAAAAAAAAATCAAAATACAAAATAATTATAATAATAATAATAATAATAATAATAATAATAATAATAAATAAACACATAAATGAATAAAACATGAAAGCCATAAAACTAGTTTCTTCAAATGTCCCCTGTAATTTTATTTTATTATCATTTATTAATTTATGAAACATCTATGTTATTATGTGATGGTCACATTGTCAGAGGAGTTGTTATTGCCCCATTCTTGATTTGTAATATTAACGTTATTTATAAAAAAAAAAAATTTCATTATTATTATTATTAGATATATATATATATGTGTTTTGTTATATATGTATGTATGTGTATTTGTTGTATATGTATGTATGTATATTGTTTTACTTTTTATTTTTTATTTTTTTTACATTGTCAGAGTAGTTGTTATTGCCCCATTCTTGATTTGTAATATTAATGTTATTAATTAAAATGTAATTAAAAAAGGTGAAAACAAATACATTTATTATTGATATTATTATTTATATTATTATCATTTTTATTTATTTATTTATTTATACAAAGTGCAGCAGTAGAGGTCTCTATTTCGCGGTCCAGCTGTCAAACTGGGACCCTCCCAGTAGCAGACAAGATGACCAATCCCAGTGCTTATAATCGAGCCGGAAAAGGCGAAATGATCCATAAACCGGGTTGACCCCACCCACACTACCAGAGAAATATCACCCACGCGTTTAAATGGCTTCACGTGTTGAATTTGACCATTGAACTAATAAAATAGCTTTATTATTCTTCCATACATACCAGATATCTCCAATCTGCCTCTAAACTGTCCACAGTTCGTCTGTGTTCAGTCTCAAAGAGAAGCCCGTACCAGACTCCTACCAGAATTCTCGCTATTTAACGTTTTCTTACTTATTGGTGATAGTAAAACAGTATTTTTTTGTGAATTAAGATATTATTATGAAATATTAGTAAGTTGTTTTCAATTCGGCATACTTATTATGTTTTAAAAAGCACTGCATATGTGTAAAATTGTGACTTTTATATCTGCCACGACAGATGAAGATGCACCGTGGAAGGCGTGTGAACACAGGGCGCCGCGTCATAAACATGGCATGCTATTGCAAAAAAAATGTTTTTTGGGAAGATTTTATACATGCCGAATTAAAAGATGAGTAAGAATGATTGGAAATAGCATTGAATTACGCATTGTGAGTCATGTTTTTTGCCCGATAAACACAGTCACACTTTAAATCCCCCTTTTTTAAAACGGAGTACGTCACATGCTAGACTGTTCTCTCTCATCTTTTCCCCCAGGAGGCTCTAGCTTCAATCCCAGCCCCCTTTGTTCAAGTCTAGCCTGGTGGGTTGAGTCAGAGGGAGGCTGTACTAACCACCCAACTAAACCTACACCACGAAGAGTGAGAAGAGGCCGAAAAAACACAGATATCCTGGAGACTGAGAGTGTTTTATGCACAGAAAAGTTCCTTTTTTTGGAGTGTTGCTGATGCTGCGTTTCGTTTCCTCTCCACCGCCTGTGTTGCAGCAGTGTTTCGGCTACTAAAACAGCAATGCATGTAGATTTATCTTCGCTCTTTCTTCCTGAAAAGATGCAGGCTATCTGCTAAGCCATCATTGGGTGTATTGCTGCAGACACATTGTGCACAGTTGTTGCCATCATCATCATCATCATCCGGCTGCTGCTCCACTCCTTCCAGTCTCTCTGTGCTCAGCATCCATATTTGCATCCCAGGGAGTGGCAACCACTAATCCCATCTTTTCCTGGCAAGGAAATTGAAAGTTGTGCACCCCACCTTGGATGCTGTTATTTCACACAGAAAGGTGAGTTTTTTCTTTTATTTAATGTCTTTTTTTTATTGCTAGGAGGTGACTCAAAGTGAAGGACAGTCTGGATATGGACCACGTTGCCGCAGTAGCTACAACAATGGATCAAACTGCTGTTGTGTTACATTTTTGGTTGAGGTTGAGGTGCGCATTATCATCATCCCCAATGCTTTTTCTTATTGTTTTCACTCAAATAAATCCAGGCCTATGTGAGGAATAGCTCAGGTTGCATGAAAATCAATAGGCCTTATTTTTTTTCACTTCAATTTTATTATAGCAAAACCATCATTCTAGACAGGTTTAAGAGGATTGATTGATCCAAAAATGCCTCATTATCTGGATGAAAGGTGCATATTAAGGAAAATGATTAACTATCTGAAATCTGCTTTTTTTTTTTCCTAATACCCAGTGTGTGTGGTTTAAAGCCTCTCAGCCCAGATGTGTTGTTTATTGTAGGCTATAACAGCATTAGATCTTCTTAATGGGCTTTTGGGCCATGATTTGTAGGCCATGCTCCACTTGGGCACCGGCCTACATTGACTCTCATGTCATATTATTATTAAATTTGACAAGTTGTGCCATGGAGGAATGGTGAATTTACTGTGACAAATGTAATGATAATTGCAATAATAACATACTTTTAAATGTTCCAGTTGGATTGCCAGGTGTTGAATAGGTAACCTGGATAAAACTTAAAGGACCAGTGTGTAACATTTAGAGGGATTTATTGGCAGAAATGGAATATAATATTAATAAGTATGTTTTTTTAATGTATTATCACTTGATATTAAGAATTATTGTGTTTTTGTTACCTTAGAATGAGCCTTTTATATCTACACAAGCCGCCATGTTGCTACCAACCCGGTCTCACGGGAAGGCGTATAAATAGCACGACATTACACTGATATTTCGCACGTCATGAGGACGCATTTTAGCATTTTCACATGTCATTTGTACACCACGCAACAAAACTGCAGTAACGTCCGCAGTTAGGAAACCGACGCACGGAGGCGCCCTTTAGTGACGGTATGCGACGAACCGGGCTTTCAACTCAGTCCAATGTAAACCCACCCGTGGCGTTATTCAACGGTCGGTGCAAGTGACGTAGTATTAATAGTGTCAGAGTCCGTTCATGAGGTGGGTGGGTCAAACAAACACAAGACTTTCAAGTAGCAGACCGGTGTGAATCCTGTGAGTCGCTAGTCAGTGAAGTTAACGTCAACCACGACCGTTTCCTAACTCTAACTAAGTGGTTGTATTGCCTAAACCTAACTTCCTTTGAAAACGGTGGTTTATTTTGAAAGGACACTATGGATGTACGAATGTATATTGACACGCCTTCCTTGGTCCGTAACAAAAGTAACGCAAGAGGGGTAACCCGTGCGCCGAGGGGCACTGACCAAGCGGCGGTATTTCACGAATTGGGAGTGAGAATGTGTCGCTAAGTTAGGTTTAGGAAAAATGTCTTGGTTGGGCTTAAAATAAGTACGTAAATTAAGTAAAATACATCCGGAAACAACGTAACATAACGACAGAAAACACGTCATTATACAACACGTTGCAAAGTCCTGTGTTTGTTGGACCCATCCACCTCACCACCTGTCCGTCATAAGCAGTCTTTCTCACTTTTTATTACACGGCTTTGTTGAATACTTGATTCTGATTGGTCAATCAAGGCGCTCTACGGTCTGTTATTTCTTTACAGTAGATTGTTGCTATGGGCACAGTTTTGATGTCGGACTCTGATGGACCGTTTTTGTATCAAAATATTGATTTCTTAAGTAAGTAGCCGTGTTATAAGCGGGATAATGTACAGCTAGCGGGTCATTGTTGTGAAATAAATGCGCCACTTGCATCGTCCTGAAGGGGTTTATCTCACAACAATGACCGGCTCGCTGTACATTAACCCTTACTTATTCTACGTCACTAGCTCTGATCGTAGCATATTTATGCGGATGTGTTTACATTAGACTCAGTACAGACTACATGGCGTACAAATGACACATCAAAAGCAAGACAGGCGTTCATATTGCACGCTAAATGCCTTGTGCATTATCGTGGCATTCATACGCCTTTTCGTGCGGGCTGGTTGCTACAGTAGCCCAGAAAGGACGAACCAAACACTGGCTCTATAGAGAGCTACTCACGTTTTCGCATTTACCACCGTAGTTCTCCTACACGCTTGGCACACGGGAGAACTTTCAGTTAGTTGCAATCTGCAACCTCACCGCTAAGATGCTACCAAATCCCACACACTGAACCTTTAAACAAAAACTGTCAAAAATAAACTTAACAGATGTAAATAAAAAAAAGACACAACTGAGCTCAACATGTCAGCTTTGATCTGTAGGTGTTTCTCAGTGCTAGTACAGTGTTTGGTTGTTCATTAATGAGATGCTACAGCAGTAGTGTTGTAATGCTATATTTTGGAACAACACCTACATCTCATTAAATTCTACTTTTTGCTTTAATGAGCAGCCAACAACACAAATGGGAACACTTTCATAGCCAGAAATAAGCCCCAGGTGCTGGGATATTTTTCTGTCACTGTTACAACAAACCAGCTTCTTTAGATTTAGGCAACAAAAACACTTTAGGTTTAGGGGAAAAAATTGTGTTTTGGTGTAAAACAACTACGTTTGAAAAGTGAAAGTGAAACTTAGGAATGTATCCATCGCCCCAGACATCCACACCACCTAATTACTACGTTTGTTAGAGGTCGCTGTCATCTCCTTTTATTCCTTCTTTCCATGATATAGCCCATGTGAATTGATTGATAAAACCTACTAGTGGGTGTAGCAGGCCCCTACTCACCCACATCTATGAGGCTTATCACTGATAACGCCCATTCAGTGAGCTGATAAACGTCTAACCAACTGAAAGAATGAAAGTATTTCACAAGAAAAAAAAGGAAAAAACAGAATGTAAGTCAGAAAAAAATAGACTTTGTCTTTCTTTATTATCCGTTATGACCCCTCAGATTTCTCTAGTGACTCCTCCGTGGGTCCTGACGCCCATGTTGCTGCTACACATGCACAGATCTAAAGTATGCACATTATCGTCAAGTCATGATAAGATTGGAAGTTGCACAAATGTTTGAAAGCCTTTGGAAAAATACCGTTGCATTGTTCTGCTGCTGTACAAACAGCTCCACATTGTGTGCATCTCATGTGATGTTGTTTCTGTGAAAACCAGTTGATCTGGTCCATTCATACAAGTCTGGAGACTGGGTGACACGTGAGCATGCACTTGAAGCATGCACCCCTCAGTCTGCTTGTTTACCTCTTATTTCTCTTAACTGTTCCTGTATTTATGACTGCCTCAACCCAACAGATAAACATGGAGAGCGAGAGCCACCACTCCGACATCTAGTGCCTGATCCACTAGCCTTCATCGCCCAGGGAGGAGCTCTCAGGTCCTGGCCCGTCTCCCTGCTTCTGTAGAATGAATATGCTCAAGTCCAGTGGACTGAAAATCCCTGGCCGGGGGCCCAAGCATTCCAGCCCAGTGGGAAGGCCCTCCGGGGGAGGATCCTCCAGCCCCGTCGTCCCTAAAGACAGTAAGTCACTTCCTGCTTCTGACCCCGTGGTAAATATAAGGAATGCCATTCTTCCAGCTATTTTTCTTCTCGTCACCGGAAGTGGCTTAGACCATTTATTTTTCTTAATGACTCAGTAGAACACAGCTGCATTAGATTACACGCACACAGAAGCTGGGAAGTGTTTTCTTTAACTTCATCTTCCAGTGTATTTATAGAAAGATCTCAAATGCAACTTTTTTTTTCTTTTTAGCTTTCAGCAGTTTGAATGGGTGCCACACCCTTCCATTTAAAATAATGTGTACTACTACTACTACTACTAGTACTAGTACTACTACTACTACTACTACTACTACTACTACTATGTGTACTACTACTACTACTACTAGTACTATGTGTACTACTACTACTACTACTAGTACTACTACTACTACTACTTCTACTTCATTCAATGGCAATTGTTAATTTAGTATTTTCTCTTCTGTAGTAATTTTTTAAAAGCTGTACTAATCCAGGCCTGGCGCCTAAAAGTTACATTCCCAAAATTCAGCGTATTCGGAGCGTTATTTAACCTCGCGACAAGCTAGTATGAAATGGAGTGCGAGACGCACAATATCAATCTGTCAGTGGCAAAACCAAGCACTTTTACCGGATGGACATGATGGTGAGGAGTTGCCCTGAGTGATTACACTGCAGCCTGTTTAGCGGCTGCCGTCTGCAGCGTTCTCCCTCAATACTGGACCAGTTTAAAAAATTGTTGTCCCTTTTAGTCACTGATACACAAAACATAGGAAAGAAGGGTCCAGGTTGAAAAATACCAGTTACCCTTTATTGGTATTACTTGACAATAACAAAAATACACTGCCAGCTGTTTCCTTAATCTGAATTGAAAAGATGAAACGTGGACTGACGACTTCTGCACAGCTTTGACCTTAAACAGCTACTAAAAAAACTGACTGCTAACCAAAATTAGACTTCTCTGAAAAACACAACCCCTGCCTGCAAAAAAGTAATCACAGCTGTTCTCACTCTGAAACGCAGCCGCACTGTTTATCCTCTCTGGTTTTAGCCCACATGACAGCGCCGTCCCACCGGCTCCACACGCACACGTCAGTCCTGCTTCTGCTAAATTACAGCTTCACTCCCCAGCTCGGCAGAAGAATAGCCGCCCTTCTCTGGCTGATACTATGCTGGTTTCTCATTAGCATCGGTGTGTAGGGGAGGCCTTTTATCAGTGAGTCATGGTTCATGGTGACTGTGGAGTTTCATGAGAAAGCAAACAAAGCTGTTGCTGTTTAAGTCGTTCCAGCACAGGAAGTGTTTAATTTACTGAAACTCACCCTGTTTATAATTACTATAATTAATCAGTCATGTTATTCAATATTATGTTAATGTTTTTTTTGGCCAAAGTATGTAAGTTTTAGCGTCAAAATGCTGTTTTCCCTTCAAGCTTTTCTAAAACCTTTTTCCCTCGTGACCTGTCGTAGGTTTCTGCATGATGACGCTGCTACATGTACAGTATATATACATCCTTATAGTCAGTGTATTAACGTTACATACAGTAGCTTAGATGGCGGTCAGCATGCTCCCAGTCTGGAGAAGCAGACAGGAGTACCGGCAGGAAGCTAAGCAATGTACTGCTGTGGACACCACGTTTGTTCAGATACGAAAGTCACACATTAACCCAAACTAACTAACCGATCGATGCAGCGGTAGACCAGCAACTCCTGTGTTCTGAGAGGTAAAATTACTGATTTTGTGAATGGAGTCTGGTCTGGTAGCTTTGAAGAGTTCCACATCAGAAAGGGTTGTATGATGATGAGGTAAAGCGGTGAAAATATTCTAAATATAGCGTACGCTTAAAACTGATTTTACCTCACCGTCAGACAGCCCTTTCTGACGGCGAACTGAAGCCGCTATATCGCTCTATTCAAAGCCACCAGACTCCATTCACAAAAACAGTAATTTTACCTCGCAGAACACGGGAGTATACATACAACCCCACTTCAAAATATCCAAACTAACACTTTCAGTTATTTCCAATCTTAGTTAGCTAGTGCTAGCGTTCACAATATTCATAATCTTATTGATTAGATTAATTTGGTAACATCACTGCTTTTTGCTAACGGCTGAGAGGGCGTTTCCTTTTGAAAAAACAAACAAACAGAACCGAACGCAGATGGACCCGCCCTTTAAAGAAAGTGAGAAAACTGTTTCTGCCTCCCATAAATTGCTGTATTATTACTTTGACAATTGAAAATGTTTGGATGTAGTGAAATAGCCTAATAATAAGATATGAGTACCATATATTAGTGTTTGTTAGAGAGCCGTTTGAATGTAATCTAAAACACATCTCTAAGCATATTATTTTCCTTGGTTTGTTAAAGCCATTTATTATCATGTCTAAAGCGAGTAAACTAAACTTGCTTTCATTTATCCATCCCAGTTTGTGTTGGACCTGGATGTTATTTTAGTTTCTCTCTCTGCGTGGAAGGCAGAAATCATCCTGAACTCGTCCATTAGCAGCTCAAACAGCTAATCCCTTAATGTTGCATCGGGGCCCGTCAGCTGTTAGCTATCTGTCCTAATGTGACTGCTGCTCATATAAACTGCTGCCTGTTTGTTTTCTACCACACATGAAGTCATTAGTCTGCTCACATCCTGTTTATCCACAAAAGAAAATACACAATCATCATGATGCATGGCGCTTTGCTTTTCCCAACGTCGGCCTTTCTGCATGTGATTTCAACTTTTAAGATATCTGTAATGATTTCATGGACATCATCACGCTGTTTTATCATTTATGAGATTCACATTGCAGATGTCAGAGTGTGTTTGTAGATATATAATGCAAGGAAAGTTTATTTATATAGCATATTTCAGTGCTTTACATAAAACATCAAAAGCATCCAGACAAAGTGCAAAAGAAACGCACCACAAAAGGACATTTACATACAATAAAAAAACAGTCATTAAAGAGCCAAGAGAATAGAAAACAAGCTAAAAATAGAATAAGACAGGTATAAAATAAGAGTGACAGTGGAGTGTAAGAAATGAATAACTATTTCATTTCATAAAAGGCAGCAGCAAACAGAAGTTTTTTCCAGATATATAGAGCATAAAAACTGAACGCTGCTTCTCCATGTTTAGTTTTGACTCTGGTGACAGAAATAAAATGTAAGTATTGATAGCTCAAACCTTTTTATTTGTTTAAGGATATCCAAAATGTCTTTGTAGATATCTTAAAAAGACTATTATTAACTTCAATATTAAGATTAAATTCAAGATATGTCCAATGTAGTCATCAGATATCTCCGAGAAGTCCGAAAATATGAATTTAGATCTTGAATTACAGTTTCGACTACTTCTGATTTAAATGTAAATATCTGGAAATCACATTTCAGAGTCAAAACTAAATTGTAGGTTCGTTGTTACTAGTCACAATATAATTATATCTTAAAGGAATAGTATAAGATCTGCCTATTTGCTTTCTTGCTGAGAATTAGATAATAACATTGGTATCACTCTCATGTATGCATGGCTAGCAGCCGCTTCGCTTACCTTAGCGTAAAGACTGGAAAGAGAGGGAAACTGCAAGCCTGGCTTTGTCCAAAGGTAAAAATCCTCCCACCAGTACCTCTAAAACTCATTTAATTAACACGTTATTCCTTTAAATTAAAGGTTTGACTAGTTATGGATGCTTTGCAGATAAAGTTACTACGAGGAACTTTAATTTTATGTTGATTTTGGCGGTCCCTGTGGACAAAAGCGGTAGTGTCTCCGAGCACCAGAGTCCCTTTAGAAAAACTCTCATTTTACCGCAGCAGGGTCTGACAGTCTGCCCTGCTCAGTCCTGGTTCTGGTTCTCCCGTGCCTCCCTTCCCTCCAGCGGGTCCAGCAATACGGCCTGGGCCTCCAGCAGCGTGGTGTTGGTGTTGGCTCCCAACGGAGCGGCAAAGCGAAGGGAATCGGACTCAATGACGAGCTTTAAGACTGTTTCTTGCAGTTAAAAGTTCCCCACAGTAACTTCAAAGTAAATCATGTTAATCTTTAATAATAAATTATTAAAGTTTGTGGCAATCCATCAATCTGCACTTCAGAAATCATGTAGCTGAGAACATTTCTATTACCCTCTTCTACCTCAAGTTGGCTATAAAACACTAATGATATATCGTTGGGACAACACTGATGGAGGGATTAGTTTCCTGCCCCAGATAGTCCTCTTAACACTGACCTGGCCTCAGACTCTCAACCCCCTGTTTGTTGGTTTTAGCCGGGTAGATTGTGAGAAGGGGCCACTGTGTCGGGGAGTTTGGCAGAGTTTACTTTGCTGGATTTATTTTCACCCTGAGTCTAGAAGAAGCTGTTGTCAGAGAGCATCTGAGCCAGTTCCTTCTTGCTGCGTTTGATGTGAAAATAACAGAGCTGTGCGCCACCGCTCGTGATGCCGCCACGTCTCCGGTGACCTTGGAAGAGAGAGTTTCTCAACAGAAATATCTCAGTCACAGTCGATGGCTGTTGCCTTTTTTGGAGACATGCAGCTTCCAGTTCACAGTCCTCCTCATACAGTATAGAAAATACCAGTTTCTGTAATTCCACTAGTTTGTTTGTGCTTTAAACCTGCATTCAAGCTGTAAGCACGTCATTGGCATATTAATACCTAATGTAGAAGATTTTTCTGGAAAAAATGGAACGTGTAAATAGAGTTGTGTTTTTATTTTATTTTTTTGTATTATTTTAATAACAATTATATATGTTTTAAAATAAACTAAAAAATAAAATAAATAAATTGTGATGATAATAACATCAATAATGACAAAGTAAACAGCAATAGTAATATTACTCATAACATTAGTGAAAATAGCCATAATCATAATAATAATAATGATAAAAAAGGACATGTTAAAGTAGCTGAAGTGGTGACACTTGCCAAGAAATAAATAAATAAATAAATAATAATAAATTATGACATTATAGTGACATGTGTTGTTGTTGTTCCTGTTTAGCGTAAATTAGCTGATAAATCTGATACAGTGATATCGGATCAGTGCATAGACTAGCATACTCATTGATACCCGGTCCATTATTGTTTTGATCCCTCTCGCTCGCTCTACCACTCATTTGCAACCATGATTGATAAAATCTCTTAGTTTCCTTCATCACTGTCCTGTAGGCAAACTATGAAACCATGTGAGTCCATGTGAAGCTCTAGACTTCCTGTAACCTGGAAGCAAGAGACTAAATTAACCAAATACAAAGACCAGAAATACAGAAAAATACAGAAGGTTGGACCTTAAGAATACGCTGGTCATTTGAAGACATAATAGCACCACTAAAAACCTGTTTGTGCTCATAGAAAACACCTTAAATGTGTTCTCTCAAATGTAGAACATGACACTTTGGGTTGTGGATTTCCTTTATGTATAAAAGGAAACACAGTACATTCGAAGTTCGACCCCGTCCAGCTGTTAGCGTCCGTGCCGCTCGGCCTCACACAGCTGCCGAAGACAACAACAACACAGTATCAGCCCTCGATAAGCCCAATTTAAAACAAAAAGAACAAGATGATTGCCACTGTGGATCCTAAATAGGGCGAGTTAAAGAGGCCAGAGAAAGAGGTGAGTGTGTAACAGAAGTAGAGAGAGATGGGGGGGATAATTGGGGGGAGGAAGAGGAGGAGGAGGAGGGCCGGGAGGAAGCTGTGGAGGTTTCATTGTGCAGAGCTAATGAATAGTGGGATTCAGATGGTGGTGGGAGGTGGCCAAGCACAATAGTGAAAGTAAGGGCTGTGTTTCCAGTCTTCCTTCTGCCGAGGATCCTTTTGCCCTCTCTCTCCTGTTGCCTCGGCAACCCAAAATCATGGGTTGGCTCAGGTTTGGGTCCGCTGGCCAGGATCACATGATGCACTGGCTGATCCTGTGTTTCCATTACAAAAAAAACATAACTGTATGTTTTTTGTCTGTCAATGTTGCATTTAGGTGCACAGCTGTCGCAATATCAGATTTTCACTACAGGATTACTGTGGCCAAAAGAATTCAATATAAAATAACAATATTATCTTGATATAATTAATCTTTAACTTTGGTTATTGTACGTTTTGTCTCTTTTTTTGCAAATTAATTACACTCAAAATAGTCGGTAGTAAAGTGTAGGGAAGTGGAGAGATGGTCTGTTACCATAACTGTATATATATAAAATAATTTAAGAGGTGCTGGATTATTTACCCAATATTGTCATGTGTGTATTATTAACATGATATCACTATTTCACTTTTTAAATATCACATCATATTCATGGCTGAATATTTAGATGACTTCCACAGTGTGGATGAGACGAAAGATTTCAGATCGAGACTTCTCCGAGCATACAGACAGACAGACCGGATCAAGCTATCATTATGACCGTGGTGGCGAGAAATCATGTGTCTTTTTATTTGAGTACCTTCTAGGTTTCAGAAAACATCAAAAACACACATTTAGGAAAAGATCTGCGCTGCTGAAAGGCTAGTAGTTTTTATTTAAACAGTTATTTGCATTATAAAACCCTCTGTGGTCTGTCAGACCGCATTGGAGGTGCTAGTGTTAAAGGTAATTTTAATAAAAATCAAACTGAATTTGACCTTGGAAGGTTTCTTAGGTACCTTTCCCAACCGTGTCTGGTGCTTTGGATGATGTGATTCCAGCTGCAGATATGGGTCAAACCCACAGTGACTTATGGCTGATGGTGATGCTGTTTGTCAGTTTGCTCTGGGCGACATTCATTTAACACAGATTACAGATCAATGAGGGACCGGAGTACTCCCTTGGTCTGATTGTCAATATCTTTCGGTCAGTCGATATATGGGATGTTTAACAGCAAAGAACAAACATTTACCGGATTTTAGACAAAAGCATTTCAAAATGTTTCTCTCCTAAAGTCTGCAGCAAAAAAAACAAGCAACATTATCAACAGTTTCCCCCCAAATAAACATCCACTGGAAGCAGCACATTCCTCAAAACTTCCAAACTGTATCATCAAGTTAAAACCCCTTTGAAGTTGTGCCCGTTTGTGCCGAATGCGTCTCACATCACAACATATGGGAGCAATTGAGGCGTAAAGCACAAGCACTGAGGCCCACAGAGCCCCGGGCCCTCCGTCAGTCAGTCAGGGTGTCGGTGAGACAGCCCCGGCACCAACCATCCTTACAGATAAACACAGACTTTTACTGGCAGCGCCATGCACTAGACCGCGCATTAGACCTAGACCGCGCACTAGACCGCGCACTAGACCTAGACCACGCACTAGACCGCGCACTAGACCGCGCACTAATGGTGCCCTGCTCAGTTTACAGGCTGTTGCAGAAAAAAACCCAACAACAACAGAGCTCATCTATGTGTGAAACAGGGCGATACCAGAGGGCAGCATGGCAGGGTTAATCAGCGGCACATCACTGATACCGTCTCTCTGACCCACTTTTAGAGGAACTCTGTTGTGCTGGATGCTGCCACACAAGCAGTTTTTTTTTTTTTTTTGCCAGCATGACACAATCAAACGGGATGAGTAATGTGACGGCGATTCTGCTGGATTGTATGATCTCACAATGCATGCACTGTTCACAACTTGACCCTCCATTGAAGAGCTACGAGAATGTGATCACAATAAGAAGTACTGATGCACGTTTCATTAGTAACGTTCATGTTTCTTGCTTGTGTTACCTGCTTGTGTTTCTGTTATATGAACACTTTTCCTGCTCTATAATAAATAATGTTTGTCTTCTTCTCCAGATGCTCCTCCCAAGCCCACGACACCAACTAAAATCTCTGAAGAGGGCGACGATGTGTTGGGGGATTACACAGTGGGCGAACAGGTCTGGGTCAATGGCGTGAAACTAGGAGCTATCGCCTACCTAGGGGAGACCCAGTTCGCCCCGGGACAGTGGGCAGGCGTGATACTGAATGACCTAGTTGGCAAAAACGACGGGTCAGTGGGCGGCGTGCGCTACTTCGAGTGCCAGCCCCTCCAGGGCATCTTCACGCGACCCTCGAAGCTCACCCGACAGCCGGTCGGAGAGGGAAGCGACAGCCTCTCCTGTGAGTCGCTCTCTGCCCTGAATCTGTCTCATCTGAGCGGCAATGGTGCCGCCCCTGGCCAGCGGGTGGTGATGCCACTGAGAGAGGGCCTGCTCAACAGCACTGTGAAGACGGGCAACGAGTCGGGGTCCAACATGTCCGACAGCGGCTCGGTTAAGAAAGGAGGGGATAAGGATCTTCGAGTTGGAGATCGAGTTTTGGTGAGTAATTTTGGTGTTGGATGACAAATGGAGTTCCCTCTAGGGATGGGCTTTTTGTAGAGTCTGGCTCTGACCAGACAAAGTGCGTTTTACAGGTGGAAAACAAAGACCCAATGAGTGCTAACGTTACCTTATTACAAACCATGAACTGTACACAACCCAAATAGTTCATAGTAAAGTTTAAAGTGGCAGTAGTCAGTATATTTTTGGCATCATTGGGTAAAAAATTCCATAATAACCTTTCAGCATATTGTAATTCAAGTGTTCTGAGAGAAAACTAGACTTCTGCTCCTCCTCATGGCTCTGTTTTCAGGCTTTA
>CAKALU010069444.1:20529-36844 GCA_916700995.1 Hozukius guyotensis
CCCTCGAAGCTCACCCGACAGCCGGTCGGAGAGGGAAGCGACAGCCTCTCCTGTGAGTCGCTCTCTGCCCTGAATCTGTCTCATCTGAGCGGCAATGGCGCCGCCCCTGGCCAGCGGGTGGTGATGCCACTGAGAGAGGGCCTGCTCAACAGCACTGTGAAGACGGGCAACGAGTCGGGGTCCAACATGTCCGACAGCGGCTCGGTGAAGAAAGGAGGGGATAAGGATCTTCGAGTTGGAGATCGAGTTTTGGTGAGTAATTTTGGTGTTGGATGACGAGTGGTTTGTTAGACAGAGTTCCCTCTAGGGATGGGCTTTTATAGAGTCTGGCCCTGATCAGACAGAGTGCGTTTTACACGTGGAAAACCTGAGGTGCACCGCACTGTTGCCCGATCAGACAGAGCGTTTTTTGCTGTTTGCTGCATCTTTTTGTTTTATATGTCGCTAGACAAAGACCCAATGAGTGCTAACATTACCTTATTACAAACCATGAACTGTACACAACCCAAATAGTTCATAGTAAAGTTTAAAGTGGCAGTAGTCAGTATATTTTTGGCATCATTGGGCAAAAAATTCCATAATAACCTTTCAGCATATTGTAATTCAAGTGTTCTGAGAGAAAACTAGACTTCTGCTCCTCCTCATGGCTCTGTTTTCAGGCTTTAGAAAATCTAGCCCGTGACGAGAGACTTTGGCCAATCACAGGTCATTTCAGAGAGAGAGCGCTCCTGTTGAGCGTTCCTATTGGCTGTGCTCAAGCTGGTGGGCGGTGCTTGGTATTTCCTCAACAGATCTCAACATGACTGCCGGGTCACAAACTTTTTAATTTTACAGCTAAACAGTACACTACAAGATGTTTCTGAAAACATTTGATGAGAGAAATAGGCGTTAATGTAACATAATATTTGCAGGTCTTAAGGCCGCTATGGAGGACAACACTGGGCAGAAGGAACCTTTTAGGTCCTTGAAAAGTAGTCCCGGGACCAAAACTACCAGGAACTTCTTGGTGGAAACCCGGCTTATATGTGCTTATCGTGGGCAGGTTTGTGGGGGTTAACCAGGCTAGCTGTTTCCCCCCGTTTCCAGTCTTTATGCTTAGCTAAGCTAACATCTGCTAGCTGTAGTCTTATACTTAACAGACAGACAGGAGAGTGGTATTGATCATCTCGTTGAGTCTCCGCCAGAAAGCAAATGATTGACTACATAATTTCACAAGCTATGCCGATCTGCCAATTACAATTTAACATGTTTAAATTTTCTGTAAATATTATATTAATAACATAATCCATAGGAGCTGAAAGTAATTAGATGAGACAGTTTTATGAAGCCTTTATGCAGTGTAATGTGATGCATGGTTGATCCCCCTCAGGAGAATTCTGCTTATCACTAGAATTCATCCATCGGACCTTATTAGTCCACCCTTCCCCAATAAAAGATGGTCAACATGTCGATTAGATAGCATGTCAAAGTAAACCTAACATTTTGCGTATTTCCTCATTGACCTCTGTTGGTGTATATGATGTTCGCTGCATGGACTTATTGGCCCTGGGTCACATTGCTTTCCATTTACTGATGGGCACAGGGGATAGTTACATCAGTTTGAACTGGGGAGCTGGAGAAGCCTTCCTCCTGGTCAATATTGTAAATCACTCCGGATTACTTTCAGCACTTAAGAGAGGAGAGACCAGTGCTGACACATTGATCAGTGAGGCCATCTATCTCCTAAGCCTCTCCCTGTAATCTATCTTACTGTGATGGCTCGGACGTGTCACGCCATCCTCGATCTGATCTGCTGCTGGGAATAAAACACTGCCGCAAAAATTAGCGTGAAACTCAGATTACACATCGTGGACGTAAAGCAAAGATTATTTTCCTCCACTTGGTATTGAATTATGTGATAGTAGCGAGGACACATCGATTACGTTTGTATTCACACTGAATATTCCGCTGTTATTCGGAAAATTTGAAAAGGTTTTTTACAGCAGTTTGTGACACACGACCTCTTGCCTGTTTACGTCCAGCTCTGTGCGTTGAACACAAACCAACTAGACGACAGTTTGCAGAGATGCATGCTCAAAAGAAAAGAAGGAGAAACACACCTACTTTTAAACATTATGAAAGACTTGGATATCAACAGGTTTTTGGATATGAACAAATATCACAACGTCGACCTTTTCAAGAAGGTGGTTGAAGGAAGGAAAGAGGGAGGCTGTGTTCGCCACCAGTCCAACATGTCCGGAAGAAAAATTAATATTTTGTGCATGTAAATGTAATCACTGACTACTTTAACATGCACAACATATTCTGTTTTTGCCCTTATTCCGAAAAAGACAATATTCCCACTAAGCTGTTTACATGGCTAATGATCATGAATATTCCCGTTTACATGCAGCCGTGCATACTCTGATTAACGTAACCGGTGGAGTACACAGCCTCCCTCTTTCATTCCTTCGGCGTTGCAATATTTGTGCATATCCAAATATTTCTTGATATCCAAGTCTTTCATAATGTTTAAAGGGGACAGTTTGTAGGATTTGGTGTCATCTAGTGTTGTGGTTGCAGATTGCAACCAACTGACTACCCCTCCGCTCACTCCTCCCTTTCCAAGACTGCGGTAACGTGAGCCGCAGAGTGCAACGCCGTTCGCCTCGCTCAGAGGCCATCCATACCATAATAACACTATTTTAGGAGCAACAGAGGTCAGACGCCGGCTGGTGGTACCACAGTTTTGCACTCTGCGTGTCGGAGAACTACAAAAATGTGTTTGGTATGTCCGTTCTGGGCTACTGTAGACACATGGTGGGGCAACATGACGGACGATGAAGGGCTCATTCTAAGCTAACAGAAACATGATTCTTATTTTCAGGTGATTATACACTAATGAAAACATAGTTATGAATATATATATTACATTTCTGCTAATAGATCCCCAGAAATGCTGCACACTGTTCCTTTAGTAGTAGGTATGTTTCTCCTTCTATTCTTTTGGGCATGCATCTCTGAAAACTGTCAGCTAGTTGGTTTGTGTACAACGCACAGAGCTGGACGTAAACAGACGAGAAGCCGTGTGACGCAAACTGCTGTAAAAACCCCAACTGAGACTCATATAGTGAATGTGCTGTATACACGTCCAAAGAATGCTCCTAAAACCTGAATAATATCAGCATATCACACATGTCTAAATCTGAAAATGCTCCATTCAGAATAATTCAGAATATCCAAACAGAATATGCTGTTTACGTGACCCGTATCAAATTTCCGAATAACAGTGGAATATTCAACAAGCGTAGTCAGTGCTTTCACACACATTCAGTTGAACTGGAGGCATCTCTGCGTGGTCCAGCTCTCTGGCAGAGGAGTAATCTTGAACTAAGGTCAAACTTTGCCGCTGTTTGTGTAAATAGCAGCCATCTAGAGATCGCCTAAAGAGGATGTTACTCAGAATATTTAAAAAAGAAAAGAACTGCAGAAATGTTTCCCATCAGAGAGACAACCTCAGAGGCTAAACACATGATGACTGTGTCCATTTGCCTTGGCACAGACGTGTTTCTCCTCTGCTGGCTTTAGTGTTTAACCAGGAGCCGTCTCTGCTGCTGGAGAGTTTGGTAAAGGTTAAATGGGTTGTTCTCTTTCAGCGATGCGATGTGGCTGCTGTTTATTTGGATAGATTGATAGGCACTCACACGGCCGCTAGTCGATGAAATCGTCCCTTAACACAAACATAACATGGAAAGCTTTATTTAAACAAGATAAAAGAATAAATATTCCCTTTCCAAATTGAATTCCATGTGGTATGAGCCGTGTAAAGAACAACCAACCAAGATTTTACTGGCTGATACTGTTTCATTACATGCACATTCACTTATGGGGCTTTTCCATCGGCACTTTTGGCCACGCCGAGTCAAACCATGCCCTGCTGATTTGTGTTTCCATTACCAGTTTAAACGTGCCGAGTTGGGTCGAGCCACGACCGAGATGGACCATCTCCGGAGGCTTTGCCGCTTCATAATAAAAGCTTTTAAGTATAAAGGGAGACTTTTATTGTGAAGAATTAATGAATGTCTGTACCACAGACTGTATATAAGAAGTGGACATAGTCACCATGACATCACCCACTGGTTTGTGGACTGCCGATTTGAAGCTTTGACTTCGGCATTTTGGTCGTCGCCATCTTGGTTTTTGCAACTAGAGGTGACACGAGAGGGAGGAGTTAAGTACAATTGAATGCTGAATAAGACATTTTTAAAATGTCATAATTAACTTTGCTGAAATGAAAACACTGTGAAAGGGTTAAAACTCTAAGACGAAAAACACGGACAACTCCCAGACTGGACAACGCTGTGGTAGCGACCTGTCAATCACAAGGTAGCCCCGCCCTAAAGCATCCCCTGCTTTATGGTCTATTTGACTCTAAATGGGACCATAATTTACTAAATGAACATCATGCTGTATTGAAGAAGACTTGAAACTAGCGATTGAGACCATAAACTCATGTTTACAATGTTTACTGAGGTAATAAATCAAGTGAGAAGTAGGCTCATTTTCTCATAGACTTCTATACAATCAGACTACTTTTAGCAACCAGAGGAGTCGCCCCCTGCTGGCTATTAGAAAGAATGCAGGTTTAAGGCGCCTCTGCATTGGCTTCACTTCTCAGACCTGGAGGTTGCTGCCTGGTCTGTACCAATTTGTTTACAGATCCATCAAGTAGATGTTGAGACGCTTCATAGGATCATGAATGTCTGTACAGCATTTCATAGCAATCCATCCAGTAGATATTTCAGTCTGGATCAAAGTGTTGGACCGACCGACCAACAGACCGACAACCCTAGAGCCACGCCGCTAGCGTGGCTACAAACACACCATCACAATATGAAGTATTCATGCAAAGTTTCCATTTGGGGTGACAGGGAATTCACCAAGGATTACGTCTGAGGAGTTTATATTCGGTAGAGATATTTACAGCCAAAGATACCCCGAAGATTAGACGCTTGAGGTGGGGATTTAGCTCTCGTCTCGTTGCACCACTTCTTGAGTAAAGCTTTTACATGAGACTGGCAATAACTGGAGCCAAGATGTGGCTTGTGCTGACTGGCTGTCTTTGCACTGCTGGCAATTTGACACTGAGTCACTGAGACATCACACAGTTATGCTGACAGAAAAAACATCTCAGTTTAATGTCTTGTGACACCACGGTGATTCTTGCCATGTTTTTTCTTCTTCTGTTTTCCTCAGTGGTTTATAGGAGATGGACAGAGTCAGAGGGGTGGAATATTAATTTGACAATAGAGAGACGAAGAGTGACTTGCCACGCCCTTTTTTGTTTGTGTTTGTGTTCACTTCCATCAGCTACTAAACCCAGTGTAGTGAGTAGTATGTATTTATATATGGGATCCTTTTTTGGAAGGTCATGTTTCCTAAATGTTAAAGGAATACTTCACCCACAAAATGACTACTTGTATATCAATTACTCACCCCGTGTTACCTTGAATTGTTGAAGAAAACTTTGTTTTTCTCTCATGTCTCCATGGCAAACGGAGAATCAAAAAACAGAGACAAGTGTTGATGAACTAAAGTAAATGGGGGCTGCATTTAACAACAGCAAAACTATATCAAAACATCTGTTTACAAACTATCACACAACTGGTGCAGTATAATCCAAGCTTCATTTATCACATGCAAGTGTTTTAAATAGTAAGGTTTTAGTGAAGATGCATGTGTTTGCGAAGTAGTGAGCGTCCGACTGGATAAATGAGACTTGGATTATACTGAAGCCGTTATAGCGCTGTCTTCAAAGCCACCAGACTCCATTCACAATAACAGTAATTTTACCTCACAGAACACAGGAGTATAAATACAACCACACTTAAAAAAATCCCAACTAACCCTTTCTGTTATTTCCGAATTTAGCACAGCTAACGTTGACTCAGCTATTGCTAGCATTCACATTATTCATAACCTTATTGATTAGCTTACTTTAGTAACCTACGTCCCTGCTTTTTGCTAACGGCTGAGTGGATGTTTCCATTTGGAAAAAGAACGCAGATGGACCCGCCCTTTAATGATGGCATATTAAGGTTTATAAGGAAAAGTCATGATTACAAGCTGTGATTATTCCTCCACAACCACGTTAACTGTCTTTATCTCTGCATGTAGTTTTCATGATAGAAAGTGTAACAGACGGACTTCTCTTCTGTTGTAGGTGGGAGGCTCTAAGATGGGAGTCATACGCTACATGGGAGAGACGGACTTCGCCAAGGGTGAATGGTGTGGGGTCGAGCTGGACGAGCCCCTGGGGAAGAATGATGGTGCTGTGGCTGGTACAAGGTATACACACACAACCACACATTATGTATGCTTCAAGATCCCCAAATTCCTCTGCTGTTTCCCCTGAAGGGAAACTGAGGGGAAGACTGTGGCTCCATCTGTTCATCTGATTGTTCTTTGTTCTTTCGTCCATTTAAATTACACTAAACTGACCCTCTAGCCCGGAGCAGGTCGGCACCGCTGGTTGTTTTTAGGGTAGCCTTGAGTCATGTCCAGTCCAGATCCAGAAGCACACATTTGTTTACAGTTAAGATTTACTCTAAGATTTAGCCTTTTTTGTAACCTCTTATTCCAGTATAATTCCCAAATAGTTTTGATTTGCAGAGAGGCCTTATTCATGACCTCTTAACTACGTTCACAATATCAAAGATAGATGTAGAAAACTAAATAAAAAAACAGATGTAAAACTTCACACATGTTTTGTTAAAAGAAAAAGAAAAAACTGTAGTTTAAGTTAAAAAAGAAAACACAAATGTCAGTGTAAGTACCTAATAATAAACTTATTTGAATCCCCAAACTAAACACAAAGGGACAACACTATAAAAAGTGATTTTGTGTTGGTAAAATCCCCAACTTCTTGCCTCTCTCCCTGCAGATACTTTCAGTGTCTTCACAAGTTCGGCCTGTTCGCTCCGATCCACAAGGTGATCCGCATCGGCTTCCCCTCCACCAGCCCGGCCAAGGCCAAGAAGAGCAAGCGGATGGCCATGGGGGTTTCCTCCCTGGTCCACAGCCCCAGCAGCTCCTCCATCAGTTCAGTCAGCTCGGTGGCCTCCTCCGTGGGCGGACGACCGAGCCGAACTGGACTGGTAAGACGACGGCAGTGAGCCTCAAATACAAACTGAGAACAACAGAATTGTGTGACGGTTTGGGAAATACGCTTACTAGCTTTCTTGCAGAGAGTTGGATGAGAAGATTGTCATGGCGGTAAGATAAATATGAGCCACCTCATACACTGTGACATGAGGCCAGGAGGATCGAACCGCCAACCTTGTGATTAGTAGACGACCCGCTCAGCCTGAGCCGCCCAAATATTTACTCTACAGACACGAGAATGGTATCAATCTGCTCATCTAACTCTCGACATGAAAGCAAATAAACATGCTGTTATTTCCCAAAATCATTCCTTTTAAGTAAACTTTATTTCTAAAGTGCCATTCAGATCCAGTTACAAGGTGCAATACCATAAAATACAGCAATGATTTTAGGGAATGGCAAAACAAAATACATCCGTAGCTTGAAATGACAAATGAGGCATGATAAAATACAATAAATATAGTAAGAAAGTGCTTTATAACCTTGAAGATATTTTTAAATTATTATTTTGTTTTATTTTATTTATTTTTTTAATATTATTTATTTTCTAAAAAAAAACTTGAGCAGAATTAATGATGAATACCTTTTAATTTATTATGATTTTCTTTTTTTTTTATCAAGTAAAGAAGTAAGAATAATGTAAAAGCCTTTCAATTTCCAATCCTTTGAATACCACTAATCTCTTTTATAATACTAATAATAATAAACTTTATTTGTATTGCATCTTTCATACAAGGAAAGCAGCTCAAAGTGAATTTTAATAATTATTAATAATAATAATAATAAATTAAATAATGTAATAATACTAAAAAACATATTAAAAACATTGAGATGGAAAATAAAACAAGAAAAAAAAGTCAAAATAGAATACATAGAATGTATAATATATAATGGAAGATAAAATCCATTGAATAATAATAAAATAGAATAAAAGCAGAATTCATAGCATGCATGAATCAAGTAAAATACATTTTAAAAGAAGGGCAGTAGTGCATAAGTGCAAAGCAAAGTGCAAAAAAAAAAGGCCTGAGCTAGTAACAATTATTATTATTATTATTATTATTATTAATGTTATTGCTATAAAACATCCATCACAGTGTCGGATTACAGTTAAATGTCGTGAAATATTCCGTCTACATATTCAAACATCGGGATGATGAGAGGGTTCATTGTTTCTGCTGAGCAGTTAATAATTAGCATGTTGTTGCCGTGCAGCGTGAAACTCGGAGTCACTGACTTTGCATTTTTGTTGCAGCCGCTGAAAGAGAGCTCGCTCCGCCACGCTGTGTCTTTAAGACCAGTAACCTCAGGAATGGTTGGCAGTAAAACTGAAATGAATGGGACATCAGGGTATCTCACATTGATTTTTTAGCTGCTGGTCTCAGGCCAGATCCTGGATGGAGAACCTGCCCTTTACTTTCCTTAATTGTTGGCAGCAGAGTCAGACAGCGCTGAGAGCAGACGCTCTCAATTAGCTGCACAGAAAATGTTCTGACTCACCGTCATTCCTAAAGATCTTTGGTGTACCACAGTTCATGATGTTAAATGGTAGGAAAGAACACTCTTAGAAATAAAGGTGCTAACGAGAACCATTGCCGTGCGGAGGCAATAGAATTGCTCCCAATCTCGCATTTAGCACCTTTAAGTACTCATATCGGTACTCCGTATCGGCACATATTCAAAGTATTTGTACTTGGTCTAAAAAAAAAGTGGTATTGGTGCATCCCTAAAAGGATTCTACCTAAAACCATCTGTGAAAGGTTCCACCCAGAAAACCCCATGAGAGGTTATACAGAGAACCCTTCTATGGTGTATTGGTTCCACCCAGAACCTTTCCACTATCTAAGGGTGTTAACAAGAAACCACCAGGAGGTTCTACCGAGAATTCAATTGAATTCATTTTTTATAGCGTCAAATCATAACAGAAGTTATCTCAAGACACTTTTTTACAGTCAAGACCGTACTCTATAATTTTATTTTATTTATAATTTATAATTTCTATATAATTTTTAACAGTTTTTTCACACTCAACGGTCACAGGGGGCGTCATGCTTTCAACAATCCTTGAAAAACCCTTTCTTCAAAAAAGGGTTCTTCAGAAGCAAACGGTTCTGGGTAGAACCTCAACCCTTCAGGAAGAACCCCTTTGCAGCCTTTATTTCTAAGAGTGTCGGCTCTATCCCTAATTTATAGGTACACAAAACGAGGTTTGGATAAGAATGTCATGCCTCATATTTAGTCAGTTACTGCATTAATAGAAGTGAAATATTAATAACATCAGAGTGTAAATTACTTCCCTGCAGTCCTTCAGTACATAACAGAGGTGCAACATCCAGTAACCATGTATCTGACATCATGTGAAGCTGACTGAGCATTTCAGCTGTTTATTCAAAGTTTCTGTATCAGAAATGCTGCAGACAAATACAAATGAGTATAACGATAATGCACAGTATAACTAACAAGTACTTTGGCTTTCAACCAGCACGTCCTTGTTGAAGAAAATTACATTATCAGTATTATTCTGTGAATATAAAATAAAGTCTACTGTAATGATCTCATAGGTCAGGCAGGAATCCTTTCAAAGAGCTCCCTCTAGTGGTCAAAGGAAATGTTGCATCATTTAACACTTATGCTTATAAATATATAAATATTCCCTCAGTGGATGACCAATGCTTTTTAAAAGCTGAAAAATATTAATTGTTTGAAGCCGCTACGGCTCATTTTCAGTGTTTATCTAAGACATCTTGTCATGGGAAAGCTACTTATAGAGAAGTATTTGTCATTTTTTTGTATCTCATGACAGTGAATTAAGTTTTGTTTTTTCAGGGATAACAAGTTTCGCCTTTTATGATCATGAAATAATTAATCTGTGATGACATGAAAGCAGACGTTATGTCCGGTTCACAAAATTGTTATTCCGACTGGATGTTGTAGTCACAAAATATTACTTCAAGATCACAAGAAAACAAAGCCTGTTATGTCGAGATGACAGAGTTGCTGTTTTCCTGTGATCATTAAATAATTATATTATGATCTCAATAAAATAAAGGTTGATGTCAAAGAAATGGATATTTCGATCTTAACCAGATGTGAAGCTGATAAACTTGTGTCCAGTCTATCTGTCCTTATTCCTACCTCGTCATTTTCTCTTCTAACACTTTGATTTTCCGTCTATCCTCATTTTCCTGCCTTTTTTCCAACCTCTCTACCCACTTCCTCTTTCTTTTCCTCTCCCCCTTCACATTTTCATCCATTCCTCCGCTCATGTTTTCATGTCCTTTCTCTTTCTCAGCTGACGGAGACGTCGTCGCGCTACGCCCGTAAGATCTCGGGCACCACGGCGCTCCAGGAAGCCCTGAAGGAGAAGCAGCAGCACATCGAGCAGCTGCTGGCCGAGAGGGACCTGGAGCGAGCCGACATGGCCAAGGCCAACAGCCGCATCTGTGAGGTGGAGAAGGAGCTGAACGTCCTCAAGGTGCAGCACGTGCAGGTACCAGACACATGTTATAAATAAATGACATTTCTGTTGTTCAGCTTAAAACAATCCCAATAACTCATGCTTTCTTCTTCTTATCCACAGTACGTAACAGAGAATGAGAACACCCTCCAGCAAGTCAAGGCCCTGTTGGCCAGCACACAGAAAGATAAACTGGAACTGGCCAATCAGCTCGAAGAAGAGAAAAGGTAATCTCAGAGTTCCACTCTCTCATGTGACAGTGTTGGTACCTAAATATCATATTTGGGCCTTCACAAACAAATATATATGTTTGCATAAGCATCAGGTAAAGACATTGTAGTCCTGTGCTGCTGTACAAGGAGTCAAGTCTTAGTTTATGATCATTCTTAGTGATTTGAATACTGCGAAGCTGCAAGTCTACATCTCTATGACATCTTCATCCTGCGTGCCACGTCTCACACAACGTTTTTTGTACAGGAAAGTGGAAGACCTCCAGTTCAGAGTAGAGGAGGAATCCATCACCAAAGGAGACCTGGAGGTATTTATCTGCATTATTAATACCTATAAATTCTATCAATAATGGAATATACAGTATGTGCTTCCACATGCTAAATACCAGTGTATGCTTTAATTTCATAGAAGAAAGATTTATGAGGGGTTTATTTATACATGCAGAGAAGATCAAAATGACTTGGATGCACTAAAGCAAATGTGTGCACCTCAACTTTTTCACGTGAAACCATATTAAATAGGTTTATAATGAGGGGATGATCTGGACTTGAACCCCTCTCAACGTTTGATTGACAGCTCCCCCCCAGTCACTAAACGCCGCCTGCTGCTTACCCCAGCTATACAGACACTAGACAAAATGCGAGGATTTAAAAAACCATGAACTTCAGTGAAGACTTGCACCTCGTTTTTAAAGCTATGCAGAAAAGTCTTAAATCCATTAGATAAGGTACACTACCTGTCCTCTCTCCTGAAAAGAAGCTGAATGGAAGGTAAATACAATTTGTTCACTTTTGAATATACTCTTGGCTTTCCCTGCATTTAGCCTCCAAATGTAAACACCAAGAAATACATTTCTGTAATATGGTGACTGAAGTATTTTCTAAAGACTTGAGAATACAGATTTTTTTAAAACTTTAATACTACAACTGCAGTTACCTTCTTATAATCTGAACTGAGAAATGACATGATTGTGGTGGAAATTTGACCAAATAAGGGAGACCAACAAAGAGAAATTTATCTTTGTGTATTTATTTAGCTTTTGCGCAAAAGGACCAAAACCTCTAAAGTGACAGTCAGCGACTGCCGAGGAATCGATGCCGAGTGCATCCTCACCAGGGTTTTTATATGCATAAGAACAAAGAGTCAATGGTTACATTGGTTACATTTTGATTTGATTACATACTATAAAGGTTACATTGGTTACATTTGATTTGATTACATACTATAAATGAAGGCACACTTTCAAGCGGGGAATTTCCATAAATGAAGGCACACTTTGTCTCAGACATGAAAGAGAAGAGTTAATGTGCAGGCTAGACTATATTTCATCCTTACATCATTTATACAGATCAGGCATTGTATAGAAAAGGACAGTTCATTTAAAGTATCAGGGGTTCGAGTATAGTTCAGCGGAAAGGGAGCCAGTCATGAACAGTATAACACAGAGAATCACACTTAATACAAAGGTTATACACTAAATGATAATTTTTTCCCTCTACAATGATCAACTTTGAGACTTAACAGTTTAATGATATGTAAACTATGTGAATATTCAGAACATCATTAGACCAGTTTTACTCTGGTAACCTAAACAGTACAGACTGAAACGTCTCCAGCAGAGTCGTCCCTTAAACTGCAAAACGAACTTCACCTCCGAGCCTGAAGTTTCTCTGACCTAAATCTCCTCGACTCTCCTCCTCATATGATCGACTCGTATCCGAGTCTGCCCCTCTGTTGTTCTGATCTCTATCATTCCCCCCTTGGATCTGTATTTCTTCTTCTTTTCTATCAGTCTGTTGTTCCTCCCTGTCTTTCTCTTTGTCTCTCTCTCTCTCTCTCTCTGTAGACTCAGAGGAAATCGGAGCGCGCCCACATTCGTCAGCTCGAGCAGAGCCTGCTCCTCGAAAAGTCGAGAGCAGAGGTGCTTCAGAAAGACTTAGAGAAGAGGAGGGTAAAACGCACGAGCCCTCTGCCTGTAGCCGGTTATCGGCGTGCTTCTGCAACCTGTTTGCTCATTTGTTGATAGAAATATAGAAGATTTATGAATGATCCTTTATGAATGATCATTTAAAATCAATACACATATATTGGTCAATCTGAGCAGTAATCTCAGTCTGTAGTTTCTTAAAAGAGCGTTAGTTTAGTTTTGATCCTTTTTTACTTGGGATTTGTTGAAATAAGAAAAATATACAATACTTCCGGCCGTATCTACTAAAACATATGTCATGTAAAGTATTTGTATGCCCCATGCACTGTTCTTTTACAAAATCATTAAACAAACTAGAAGGGCACTTGTAGAGCGCAGACCTCCGCCAAGGCCGCTTCCAGAAGTGAAAAATAACGTGTGTATCCGCCCTGTGATTCGGATCCGCTCCCAAATTTAAAGGGATAGTCCGGGTGTTTCTCTGTGGGGTTGTATGAGGTACTTCTCCATAGTCAGTGTATAATCTACAGTATAAGGCAGTCGGCACGCCCCCAGTTTGGAGAAACAGACAGGAGTACCCCTGACCTTGCCGTCAGACAGCTATGCAGTCCATGTTTCTGAAAAGGGAACTGAAGCAGTTATCTATGCTCTCACCAAAGCAACCAGACTCCATTGAAAAAAAAACAGCAATTTTACTTCGCAGAACGTAGGGAGTTGCTGGTCTACCGCTGCCTCGATCGGTTAGTGTGTTTGTGTTATTGTGTGACTTTGGTGTTTTAAAGGGTTAGTTCGGATTCACCAAAGTCACACAATAACACAAACAAACTATCCGATCGAGGCAGCCGTAGACCAGCAACTCCTGTGTTCTGTGAGATAAAATTGCTGTTTTTTTCAGTGAAGTCTGGTTGCTTCGGTGAGAGAATAGATAACGGCTTCAGCTCCCTGTCGAAAACATCGACTGTATATGTGTTAGACGGCGAGGTAAAGCGGTGAAAATATTGTAAATATAGCGTACACTTAAACCGATATTGATATTTTTAGGTGTCTAAAATCTGTTGTGCTGCTGCCCCCGTCAACAGCAGTACGTTGCTTTGCTCCCGTGCTGGTACTCCTGTCTGCTTCTCCAAACTCCATCTACACTGACTATGGAGAAGAACCTCAAACAACTCCACTTCAAAACACCCAAACTCTCCCTTTAATAGTTTTACCGTAATCCTGCTGACAAACTAACCAACAAGCCGAACCGTCCTTGGCGGAGGTAAAAAGCCTGAATGTCAGTAATCAGTCCAGATATCCAGCAGAGAATGATGCAAAAACCACATAAACAAATAGTCAGACTGACTTCATCTGCTCCGTCCTCTCCTTCATCCCCTTCATCTCCTTCATCCCCTTCATCACATCATGAATCACAGTGATAACGTTCCTCCCTGTTGACCCAGAGCTTCCCTCCTGAGACATCCATCAGCTGCTTCAGCTCCACACGTGTCGTCTGTTGCAGTCGCTGCTGTTCATCGTTTAAATCGTGATTTATCTTTTTTTTTTATATAAAGGTTGCTCCGTTTGGATCAGTTGCCAGCTGCGTTAATAACATATTTCCGGAGAACGTGGAGTGGATGAATCTCCCCGAGCTCCACGCTAATGTTTTGAGCAGTTATGTAATTAGTAACACATGAGAAATTGTTAAATTGTTAATGGGATTCATCAGCGGTTCTTAGATGAACGTTTCAAGACAAATCACGGGCGGTAATGCCCATTTACCGTCAGTAGCTGAGTGTAGCAAAAGGATGTCCTTTACACCGCTTTGACATGCAGCGCTGCACCTCAGAGAGAAAGCCCTCTTCAATAATAGACAACGGTATCACAACCGTACAAGCTTGTTCTTTCGATTTCCAGGCATCAAAAGATAACAAAACACTTTGAAACGCTGGATTCCTACATTATATGCAGTAAGGTCTTGCTTCTGCCAACAGGGGAGATGCTCTCATGGTGCCGTATCCTTGAGGTTGGGTAAGAGATCCAAGGTGAAAAAAACTGATTTGATCTTGTTTTGGCTTTGATCCGCTGCTGAGCTATCTCAATTCTTGACTTCAAATCGACTTCAGATGCTGACATCGACTTCAGATGCTGTCAAGGACATTAATCTTGCATAGACTCTTTTTTTATTCTTTTTTTAATCTGAATGCTATTCAGGCAACTTCTTTGATATGAGTCAACTCGTAACTCTGAGGTCTGGTAGATTGTTTTTTTCCCCCAGAGATGGTTGAAATTAACATCTGTGCACTGTGCAGCAGGTCCTCTTTATTAATCTCCTTTTTTTTCTTTAATTTTAAGTGTTTGCAGTTGTGTGTGTGCAGAGTCACTTTGCTGTTGGCTTTATTATTATATTTGCTTGGCTGCTTCTAGATGATCAGAGAATGGCTGCGCTCTCCTCTCATCTTCCACTTCTCTGAGCTGCACAAATATTTGGACAGTGACACATTGACCCCTTGGCTCCTTAGTTTTATGTCTCTGGATGAAAATGATACAATGAGTGACGGGCCGCCAACTTTAATATGAGGACGGCGGCGTCGTGAAATGAGTGTAATGGTTTTGTTTTGACATCTGTTTGTGAAATGCAAACCCCAAGTGGTGCCAGTGATTTGATGGTACTCCTCTAAAATAATAAGCAACTATAGTTTTGACCTGCTTGTATGCAACAGCAAGGTCTGAATTTAATAATTCAGAGGAAGAAGACGTAAAGCCGAACTAAGCAATATTTTTATATTTTACATTTTCCGCCCAGCAAACTCGGTCCTAAAAAATCTGGTTTCCAACAGAAGCAGGCAGCTGATTTTAGAGAAAAGGCTCTGATGAAACTACTGTTCATACCTTCTCAGCACCAGACAGCAGACAGACTCAGTTAGACACTATCTGGTGAAAATAGTGGAGCATTTAGCAGCTAAAGAGACAGATATTTCCCTCAGAAATTGGTGGTGGAGACCAAAAACCTAGCAAAAAAAGGTGAATATTGGACTTACATTCATCAGGTGTCCAGAGACACAACTCCAAATGAATGCTAATGTTGTACCGTGTCTGCTGGATGTGTCAATAATCATGCTGCGAGGGATGTCACGAGAACTGATAGTTAAGTACCAAGTCGATGGCAAGATTCTGAAAACGTGACGGTACTCGTTTTTTTTCTACGGTACTGTAAGTGCCGTCAGGGCTTGAGACCAATGAGGGTCACTTTATTCAAATTGCATTGGACTCGACAGCATTTATATTCTGGAAAATGACCAGTAGCAAGACTGGCATAGTCCTAATAAATCCAGATGTTTAAATTTACCAGTCTAAAGTTGACTTTCAGGAACTTTTATTGGTGCAAATGGTCCACATTTATAGATATGCACGTTTTAATGATGCAGCACAACAACGCTGACCCCACTTTGAGAATCACTGCTCTCAGTAAGATGTGCATGAATACTGATGTGCACTCTGAAATCTGGATACCAGGAACAACTGTCTGTTAGTCTTTGTATCATCTCGTATCTGAGGAGTCCAGCAGGGAGCCAACATGTTCC
>CAKALU010069446.1:0-29674 GCA_916700995.1 Hozukius guyotensis
GAATATATAAATAAAATGGGGATAGAATAAACTTTGTTTTTCTCATTTGTACACATTTGTAATTTTATGTTCCGGGCTGTTTATCTGCCTTTTGACTTTATGATACCTGTGAGTTTATAAAGTAAGTTATAAGTTATAAATACAGTTATATTGTTACAGGAAGGCAGCAGCAGAGCAGAAGCGGAACCTTTTTATTTCGGCTTCGTGTTTCCTCCGGAGGAATTTAAAGAGAACGCCCCCCGGATGTGTGTGTGTAAATAGACCGGTGGCGGTGTTGCTGTGTTATCGTCATACTGCTCCGTTCGTCAGCTGGAGCGATGCAGGTCGCCTGGCCTCTGTTGGGTCCGGTCCGGTGGCTCCGCTACGTCAACAAAGAGGTGAAGGTGAAGGCCGGACCGGATGAGGAGCGGACCGGCTGGTTGCTCACCGTGGATCCGGTCTCTGCCTCTCTGGTCCTGGTGAACTTCCGGGCTGAAGGCGGCGCCTCGGTGCAGGTGGTGATGGGTCACGCTGTGGAGGAGGTCCAGGTCCTGCAGGAGGCTGACGAGGAGACCACAGAGCGGCTCCAGACCTCCTTCCTGCCTCCAGAGACCACCAGCAGGCTGGACCCGCAGGAGCTGAGGACCAGGAGGAGGGGGGTCCGGAGCTGGCTGGAGAAGAACCGGATCCCCGTGGAGGAGGACGGGGACGAGCTGAGGGTGGCGTCGGGGGTCCTGATCATCAGGGCTCCGTACGGACCGGAGGACTGCTGCAGCGCCAACCAGATCATCCTGGACCGGATACAGAAGCTGATCCAGAGTCTGGTCCAACCGGATCAGTCAGAAACTGATCCAGAGTCTGATCCAGCTCCATCCAGGAACTGATCCAGAGTCTGGTCCAGCTCCATCCAGGAACTGATCCAGAGTCTGGTCCAGCTCCATCCAGGAACTGATCCAGAAACTGATCCAGACTCTGGTCCAACCAGATCATCCAGAAACTGATCCAGAAACTGATCCAGAGTCTGGTCCAGCTCCATCCAGAACCTGATCCAGAAACTTAACCAGATCATCCAGAAACTGAACCAGAGTCTGATCTGGCTCCATCCAGGAACTGATCCAGATCATCCAGAAACTGATCTAGAGTCTGGTCCAGCTCCATCCAGGAACTGATCCAGAAACTGATCCAGACTCTGGTCCAACCAGATCATCCAGAAACTGATCCAGAAACTGATCCAGAGTCTGGTCCAGCTCCATCCAGAACCTGATCCAGGAACTGATCCAGATCATCCAGAAACTGATCCAGAGTCTGAAACCATGGAAACCTATCAGGAAGTAAAATCCACCAATCGGATTCTGGCTCTGTGTGTCTCGACCAATCAGAACGCAGCAGCAGTTGTGACTAACAGCTGATCTGGAACCAGTTTCAGTTCAGATTTAAGTTTTGTTTTCTTTCTGCAGTCTGATTTATTTTGTCCAATTAAAACCACTGAAGTTTGAAAAAAATAAATAATCTAATTTAATTTTTTTTTGAGGAATATTATGAACAAGATTGATGTTTTTTTCCACATTTGTACATTTTTTTGGGTCATATTTTCCTTTACTTGTAATGTTATTCTGCCGTTAATAAATGGTAAATGGACTGCATCTATATGGCATTTTTTTCTATAGTTCTAGACCACATTCACCCATTCACACACAAGTGTATGTGTAGAGGATGTAGATTATGGAGGACCACAAGAGTCACAAAAATAGTTAAGCATTTAATTAATTAATTAATTAATTAATTAATTAATAACTAGTTGTACAATAAAAATAGGCATTAATAAAGTTGTTTAAAAATGAATGTATTACTCTATGAATAATTGGACTTAATTATTATTATTATTTTTTTTATAATCATTTTTATTTGGAGACATTGACACTTTAATTGTTCAAGGGATGTACATGTTTGTAGCATGATGTAGAGAGCAGCATGTACTTAAAAGAGTGTTTCCATTTTTTTAATTTTTTTTTAAGTGTACAATAAACATTGTGCCCGCCCGGGTAGGTACACACCAGCAGAGAGGGAATGGACAAATTATTATTTATTTATGACTATTTACGTGACTCTTGTGGTCCTTCATAGAGGATGTGTCACTTGGTCGCACATTTCTTTATCTGTTCAAAATGTACCTTAAAGGGAGATTTGTCAAGTATTTAATACTCTTATCAACATGGGAGTGGGCAAATATGCTGCTTTATGCAAATGTATGTATATATTTATTTTTGGAAATTAATTAACAACACAAAACAATGACAAATATTGTCCAGAAACCATCACAGGTACTGCATTTAGCATAAAAAATATGCTCAAATCATAACATGGCAAACTGCAGCCCAACAGACAACAACAGCTGTCAGTGTGTCAGTTTGCTGACTTGACTATGACTTGAACACACAGGCCTATATACTCACAAAAAACACAAAGATGTGTTCCCAGCTGTGTGTACATGTGTGTGGATCAGTGTGTTTTGTCCTCCAAATGGCATATATAGTATATTGTCAGACAGAGAAATGCTGCAGGGCTTCTTTAATTGGGAGAGGTGTCATCGGGCTCCGGCAGTTAATCACAACAATGTGAGGGAGGGAGAGCTTCACTTTTTTTTGCACATGGGGCACAGGAAATCCACATCCTCCTGTCACATCTATACGGGGGATAGTAATTGACACAAATAATTGTAATGCAGCAGAAATAATGACTGGTATTCTACAGGAGCGTGCGTCTCTGTTACTGGGATCATTTAACTTGGATAAGCAGTTTAGATATAATTCGGCTCATAAATATCTAATGGCCCCCGGTTGTAGAGGAGGAGCCCAGTGATTAATGTCATCTCGGGTTCCAGTAACACTAATAACAACATCGATTGCCAATATTTGAAGAGTTCATCTCTAAATAAATCGGTCCGGGCCAAAGCCATTACCCAGATTTAGCCATTCGATATGAAAGAGGAGCCAAAAACTGGCCTCATGCTGTCAACCAGGCAGATAAATTGCCGATTAGCCTTTCGAGTTTAGGATAAGTTTGTGCATTCAATCATGTTGTAGGTGCCAAATGGAGGCTCGTCTTATTTTAGAATTATAAAAATGTCCTTAAATGTATTCATAAACGGTCTAGTTCTATTATTAGTGTTTGTAAAGGGCTGCAGCTGTTTTCATAATCAATACATTTTTCCTTTTTGGATTATTTAGTGTATAATATGACAGAAAATAGTGACAAATGCTCACCACAATCCAGCCCAATGTGCTACTTCATCTCCACAATTATCCACATTTAATTATTTTACGGTGCTTTGTGAAGGACAAAATTAAAAACTAATGTTACTGACACATCCTCACATGTTTTGTTCCGTTAGATAATCTCTACAAATGAACACCACTTTTATGATTTTTGATGTGTCAATGCAATCGGCAGAAATAAAAAGCTAACGTTAACGGCTATAAACGAACTACACCACGGTCGCATTAGCGCGAGTATACACAACGAGGAGGACGAGTTGGTGTGATGACGTTAGATAGTCTCATATAGCCACATGTTAGCAACCACCTTTTTTAAAGACATATAAAGCTTCGAAATTCACAAGTGGGATATTTACTGACATATTTTATATCGTAGAACAAAATCTCTTAAGCATGTGTTAACCTTAAATTAAATTATATTAAATTAAATTAAATTAATTAGACCTTATTTCAGGCATCTAACTAAAAACCCATTGACTTACAGACAAAAGAACCAGAAGTGCTAAAATGCTCATTTCCGGGTTTTAGGACTCATTCCCGCACCACTCTTTAAAATTATATATATTCCATGACGCATAACGTAATAATTTCATTTGTAAAGATAATAATAATAATCTTTGTGTCCCAGGTGCTATTTTTATTGTCCCCAGGACAACAGGACATCCTTAATTTCAAGCGCCGGTGTCAAGCGATCCCAAAATTTCAACCTCTCAATCCAAATAAAAAGCGTTTTCTGTTGTGTTTTATCTGAATATCACATATTGATCCTCTGGATTAATCCTTCAAAATGCCAGAAGATGTGAATTAAAGGTGTGAATGTCAGTTCAGTTTTTAGTCTTGGATGAAGTCAGTTGCACAGACATGTTTATGGATATTTTCACATGACATTAGCTCGTCAGTCCTCCACAGATGCGTCAGTAGGTGCTAATAACTGATCAACCTACGAAATACAGCAGCAGAGTGACGCCAGTTTCAAGCTTTAGAAGAGCTGTGTTTCCAGTTGTGCGTCTGTGCAGCAGTCAAACGAGGACATTTTCTGACGCTGGCAAAAGAATTAATCATTGGACGACCTCTTCATGCGTAAGTAATTGAACTGTGAGTGTGTACCTGCGAGTACATAAATGTGTTAATGTGTGGATTATGTGCCAGCTGTGGAGGTGGTAGTGGTAGTGGTGGCGGAGGAGCGTAACAGAGGCTCTCTGTGAGTCATGGATGCTCACATCACCAGGGGCTCCTCTAACCATGAAGCCACCACTGAGGCAGGAGTGTAGGAGTCCAGACCAGAGAGTGGCTTCAGAGGATGGAGGAAGAGGACCTGGTGGGTGGCTGAGGTCAAACACTACAAGATGAGCTGCTACAGTGCATCAAGCATCAAATTCAGGAGAACATTCAGCCCAATTCTGGTTGTGCAAGAGAGTTTCTTTAAAGGGTCAGTTCACCCAAAGTCCAAAAAAAGCATGAATGACAATATGAACTCTAAATGAAAACTTTGTTGCAAAACCATCTCGTTCTCACTCCCAACTCGTCAAATACCGCCGTTTGGTTCGTGTCCCGTGTGAAACTGTTGTCTTACTTTGTCACGTCAGTCTTTAGTCATGTAACTCGTCGGTATCGTCAGTCCTGTGAGTCCTGTGAGTCATTAGTATCATCAGTCCTGTGAGTCACTAGTCACAGAGGTCGTTAGTATCGTCAGTCCTGTGATTCCCTTGAGTCGCTAGTCAGTGAAGTTAACGTCAACCACGACCATTTCTTAGGCAGTGTCTAGAAGGGAACCCGCGAATTAGGGAAACTCTTGTGAGTTTTTGAAGATCTCAGATCAGATTTTGCAATTTGCGGGTTACCTTCTAGACACGACCCATTTCCTAAAACTAACTTCGGAAGTTTATTTTGAAAGGACACTATGCATGTAACGAGCATGTATTGACACGCCGTCTCTGGTCCATCCAAAAGTAACGCAAGATGGGTTCCCCGTGCGTCACTCTCCGATGCCGAGGGGCGCTGACCAAGCGGCGGTAATTGACGAGTTGGGAGTGAGAATGTGTTGGCAAAACAAACTACATGATTTCTGGTGTAATCCTTTGAGTGTGTGTTTCCACATGTTTACATCTCCCACTGGGTGCAGCCCACGCACACAACCCTTATTTATGAGTCATGAGTCCACCACATCACATGACATGTCCTCAACATCCCACCACCACCACCACCACCACCCTCTCCCTCCTGACCGTCCATGTATCTGAAAGACAGATGAGTCAGCGACGGAGCACGCTGGCTTGTGCCAAAGTGATCAGCTTCCTCTCATCTCCTGCCCGTCCTCATCCTCCCCCACCTCCTCCATCTCTACCCACAAAACGCTGTGATTCATGCACCGAGCACCGACAAATATGTCCCGCCACGCTGGAGGATGTGTCCCGCTGTCCCGAAAAGACAACACAAATGTCCACTCTCACATGCACCACGGGAGATCCAGAGGACTCTGTTGGATGTGTCTGTTGGCACAAAGTGGCTGTTCTCTTAGTGAGGTTTCACTGGAACAAAGAGATTATTTCTGTCTTTAGAACTTTTCCGTTATTAAAAAATGTTTGTATAAATGAAACTTGTGGATGCTTGGTAGACATACTGCATATAACACTTACAGTTACAGTCCATCTGCAGGCTCCAGTAGTGGGAGAGAGTGGGAGGGTCTGGTTTCAGTGTTCGTTGACTTGGTGATTGCTGTTTTTATGGGATTTAAAGGAACAGTGTGTAACATTTAGGGGGATCTATTAGCAGAAATGGAATATAATATTATCAAGTATGTTTCCTTTAGTGTTTAATCACCTGAAAATAATAATCGTTGTGTTTTCGTTACCTTAGAATGAGCCGTTTAACGCCCAGACACACCAACCCGAGATCAAAGAACTAGCGCCGATGAATGCCGACTGTTGCGTCGCCTCTTTATCTTGGCGGACAAGTTGTACTTGAACACACCGCAAAGATGACAGTTGACGGCCAGTTAGCACGTACGTATCTACATCAAGCCACCAGGAAGAGCGCCGGTCGTTGATGCCAATTTTTGTAGTGGCCAAACGGCGGTACTACAACTTCTGTGTCCGCCACGTAATGCTATTGAGCCCAAAAATACTTTGTCCCGTAGACTTACATTGGGAAAGAGACGTCTGGTCGTCCGGCCACCCGTGTCTTTTAGGCTAGCTCATGGCCGCTGCTCTGCACTGCTCTCATACGGCGGTTATAACGCCGTGCCGACAGACGGCGTCGTCACAGGTAGACGGCGTAGACGGCGTCGTCTCAGGTTAACACTTATAGCATTGTTAGCACTGTTATTTTCATGGTTAGCGCTGTTAGCAACGCTAACTACGAGGCGGCAGCTCTAGCTTTCGCCATGTTGAGAGCCGTGCGGAGGCAATATAATTGCTCCCCATCTCGCATTTAGCAACTTTGAATGTTGCTTATCTAAAGTTTTTGTTATAAAGAAAAACATGATTTGAAACCAAGTTTTTAGGGGCTTTGATAACATACAGTTGAGGGAAATATCTCAGCATTTTAGCAGCTAAATGCTCCACTATGCTCACCAGCTAGTCTCTAACTGTGTCTGTCTGCTGTTTGGTGCAGATACAGTAGTGAAAAATGGCTTTTTAGAGCTTTTTCGCAAAAAAAAGCTGCTTGCTGTGGCCGAAAATGACACTATGAGAGCTGTGAGAGTCAACCAGAACAGTAAAGTTGCAGCCGGACAGCTAAACAATGAGCTGAAACTCACTATAAAGCTTTGTTATTATAAAAAACAACTATTATAGCTGCTTTAAAAGTTATACGTACTCTCTCTTTATGGAAAGACTGCTATCTCACTGTAATGAATATCAAATGGAGCATCAATAGTTACCGAATCTTCCCGTCACAGGTTATATCTCATCGTTAACTGTTCTCTTCTCTGACGTTTCTCTATTTCAGTTCCCTGCAGCAGCCTGTATCGATCTTCTATTTATTAGAAAGGCTCCGAAAGTGCTCTTGTAAACAGGAATCAATGCTAACATGTTTGCTTTACAAAGCGCCCTTTTGCAACGTTGTTCGGCTGCATCACTGCCATATTCATAGAGAGAACTTGTGACACCGTCAGTTTCATGAATTTCTCATTATGCCGACTTTATAGGGTTGAAAAAGTATTAATAGAGCGAGACATGATTTTCCCTTCGGCTCAGGGAATAAATAATTTCAGCTTGGCCAATAATTATTTTGGGATTGGAAAATAGCAGCGCTCAGTTTTTCTGCAGGGGTCTGGAGTCAGCGTTTGATAGCATCTTGTATCTCTCGCTCCCTGCAGAGCCGCCATTGATCTCCATCCAAAAGGACCACATCAAGCCATAAAAGCATTTCAGGACAGTCGCCAAGGCGCGCATATCCTGAAGTGGTTATGATGCATGAGGCTTTTAAAGGCCACGGTTTCTCCGACTGCATGTCTACATGAGGAATAAGCAAATAAACCTGACACAGGGATGATTACTAAGCACAAATGCATCATGGGAGTGTCTTGTATCATCTTCCCGCGGGATTAGAGAAGTATTAGTAGAGAAGTACTCCTCCCTACATGGCGTTTGTCGCTCTTTATACTTTCTGGTTCATGAGTACGTGGATTAAATACGCATTCATTTTGTGGGATACATACAAATTACAGTGCATTACTTTTCGTAGGTATAGCTACAACAGTCTGAACAAAGTTATTCCTCATTTTCTGTGCGTTCTCCTACGAATGTCCAGCAATACGTGTCAATATCTGCATGTTACATGCATACCGTCTTTTCAAAATAAAGTTCTGTCTTCACCGGAAACAACTTTAGGATTAGGTTTAGGAAAAGATCCAAAAGTGGCCTTACTTAAGTACTGAAGTTACGTGACAAATAAATCAACGTTGACTTCTGCTTGACTTTAGCTACCAACGGTGTGCACGTTACATGCATACAGTCTTTTCAAAATAAAGTTCTGTCTTCACAGGAAACAACTTAGTTAGGTTTAGGAAAAGATCTTGGTTTTGGTTAAAATAGCTTAAAATAACTGGAAGTGGCGTTACTTAAGTACGGAAGTTATGTGACAAATAAATAAACGTTGACTTCTGCTTTCACACGTGACCCGAACAGGGGCCTCCTGGGCATACAGTCTTTTCAAAATAAACTTCCGTCTTCACAGGAAACGGCATTATTTAAGTTACGTGACAGATAAATACACATAAATACACCCTTCCTCCCTACGCAGCGTTTGTCGCTCTTTATACTTCCTGGTTCATGATGATGTGGATTAAATACACATTGATTTCCTGGGATATATACGAAATACAGTGCATTACTTTTCGTAGGTATATCTGCGAAACGTCTAAAATATGTAATTTTAATTTGAATATATTCTTAGGAAGTAGGAACAGATTGAAAATGAACTGCAGTAAAACATTCAGAAACACACGGAGCACAAGCTTCATTTTCATATAAATATTTATTGCAGAGGAGGTATCTTTTATGTACATGCTATCACAATATAACACAATATAAATCTACCAAATATTCCCATATATTGATGCTATAAGCTTGTCATAGAGCAATAGTCATAACAAGCACATAATACAGTGGGTTAGGGACAGTATCACTCACTATACAACTTGTAACAGTCCATAAAAGATCAATTTTTTTTCTTTTTTGTTCTATCAAGGGCAGTGAAACATCGGTCCTATTATTATTAATATTTTTTTTTTTCTTGAATTCATGCAGAAGCCACAAGAGCAAGATTTACGACGTTACAGCATTGAATAGTAGTAGTAGCAATAGTAGTAGTTGTGTTTACCGTCGGGTGACTTGGTTTGGTCACGAGAGAAGAGAGGTTTAAATGAAAGCAGCTAGCCAACAGAACGCACCATGAACGTAAAGATCTGACTGGTGGACAAAGAGCTACGGGGCACCGTGTCGTCTATGTCAGGATGGTACAAGAACAATGGTGTCCATATGAGGGTCAAACTGTCACTGATTCATTGATGATACGGCTAAAACACAATGATCATCTCCAGGGAAACAGACACCGGTTATGTTTACACAAGTTAGTACACAGACAACTGAAGGATGCTATAGCAAGCACACTATCTGAAATTATGCAAATTAAACAACAGAGTAGATTGAACTGAAAGTGTGACGTATTCCATAGAATAATGGAGGGATATCGCATTGTTTATTTTCTGCTCTAAGATAGTGGTTCTCAACCTTTCTGAGTCGCGACCCCCCAGTTTTGTTTAGCTTGAACAGCTATCACCTATAGGCGTTGTCCAACGTGCTCCAGGCACTGTGGATTTGTGATGCGTTCTGTGACATTTTCTCAAATTATATTACTGGTCTACGTATCCTCATACAACAGTTCGTATGATTATTCCAAATTTTTCCGTACATTTTCCTACCGATGTCCAGTAACACGCGTCAGTTTCTGCTCATTACATGCATAGTCTTTTCAAAATAAACTTCCATTTTCACAGGAAACAACGTGGCTATGTTTAGACAACTAAACTACTTAGGTTTAGGAAAAGATCGTGGTTTGGTGTTAAAATAACTACGGAAGTAGCGTTACTTAAGTACGGAAGTTACGTGACAAATAAATCTACTTGACTTCTGGTTTCACACGGGACACGAACAGCGGCCTCCTGGGCATACAATCTTTTCAAAATAAACTTCCGTCTTCACAGGAAACAACTTGGTTAGGTTTAGGCAACAAAACTACTTAGTTAGGTTTAGGAAAAGATCGTGGTTTGGTGTTAAAATAACTATGAAAGTGGCATTATTTAAGAACGGAAGTTACAAATAAATACACATAAATACCCTGACCTCCTCCCTATGTGGCGTTTATCACTCTTCATACTTCCTGGTTCATGATTACATGGATTAAATACGCATTGATTTCGTGGGATATACAGTTTACAAATTACAGTGCATTACTTTTCGTAGGTATAGCTACAAAAGTTCCCCCAGTTTTAAATATGTAATTTTTTAATATATTCTTTTATTTTTGTCTCCACAACCATCTGGCAACCCCCTGAAATTATCTCGCGACCCCCTTGGGGGTTCCGACCCCCAGGTTGAGAACCACTGCTCTAAAACAGCATAACTGTAATCATGTTTCTCTGATCTGGAAATTTCATGGGCCACAGTGTGTAAAAAGTATAAATAAATTCCTAAATGAATAAAGTTTTGACACCAAAAAAAAAAACTTTCTTTGCTTATTATGTTTTCTTTTTAAACAAATAAAATTTAGATAAAATTTCACCAAAATGGTAGTTGTTTCAGAGCCTGTATGAGCTCAATATACGGTTGTGTAGATTTTCAAAATAAAATAAACACATCTCCTCATTTAAAATAGCTTTCCTACAAGGACAAAAAAAACATACAGCATATTATTCATCACCCAGGGCAGTAAAAATCCAATGCGGCAGTGATTCCAAAGTCACTTAAAGAAAAAGAAAAAAGGGCTTTTGAAATGTCGTCGTTGTCACACGAGGGGTCCCCTGGTATGATCCTGCATCCGCTACCACAATGCATATGATGGATGACGCCTAGCATGTGGTTCATAAATATCACATAGATCCATCAAAATCATTACAATCCATCCATGCACGTTGACAGTTATTATCAGACAGCGTTCCTAAAGGAGCTCATAAAGCAGCGGTGGTGACAAATCTCACGCTGGAAGGCAAACACTGCACATTTTGAAATATTTCAGACGAGCCCCCAACAGGTCGGCGGAGGAGGTGATTTCTCAGACGCAGCATCTAAATCATGTTTATAGAGGCGATAGCTGTAGAATTGAACAAAATCGGATGAGAAAGGCTGCAAATATTTTGTCACTGGATTGTTTTGTGCCAAAGAAATTTAGCAATTGAAGAACTGTTTGTTGTTAAATTCTCACTGACAAGCACTGATTTTTTTTTTTATTTCACCACAGTTAGAAAGGACTCCTACAGAGCTCGGATATTGAGGAATTTGACAGCAATTATAGATAATTACAATCAGTGACAACATTCACAAGATACCATAAAGTACCGTAGATGCTATATTGATAGTTTCCGTAGTATTGTTTTAAATATAAGTGGGAGATTTCTTTTTTTTCTCATTTGGATAGTGCATGATGAATATTTAGACATTTTGATACAAAACACTGAACAAATCAAAACCCTCAAAAGGTTTAGTCAGATTATTAATTGATATTGATAAGCACGTCGCTGAGCCTAATTCTAAAATGATCATCTTCATTAATCGATGGGGCTTTAAACTGGGAACAACATGCATTACGTTACTTTCAATACGGAAACGCAAAAAGTAAACTGATGGCAGTGTGGTGCTAATACTGCCGTTCTATAATGGCCGTATAGTAATATTATTATTTTAAAATGTTTAAAGGATACTTCATAAAAACTTGGGTTTTATTTTTGTAGTTATGATCATTGTTTCTGTCAGTTATGAAAACATTGTACTCACCAAAGTAATCGCTAAGATCTGGAAATAAGGCAACAAGACAGGAAACACGACAGGTCACGTGATCAGACAGTATGGCCAAAACTACTTAGTTAGGTCTAGAAAAAGATCGTATTTTAGGTTAAGATAACTACAGAGGTGGCGTTATTTAAGTATGGAAGTAACGGAACAAATGAATCAACGTTGACTTCTGGTTTCACACGGGACACGAACAGCGGTGTTCTGGGTCAAAGTCCAGTTTTTTTGGACCCACCTGTCCACCCCGGCATCCCCTATGCGGACTTTAACGCTCTCTATACTTCCTGGCTTGTGTTTCTTGCCCCCATTGGACTTTGTTGTAGTGATATTGCCTCAGTTCCAGGTATCAGCAAGTACAATGTTATTGTTATTAATTGGAGTCTTGAGCCAAAACTCAGAAAATAAAACCCAAGTTATAATTTTTTTAAATTAAATGTTAGTTTTGTTTTTTTGCGACAGAGGGAGTGTGAGGACAGGAAGTGCTGCCAGGACTTGATCATGTATCAGACTCCAGAGGATCAACTACAGAATTACACTTTCACTTTAAATTCGTGATATTGTGTCCACACACACACACACGCACACACTTGGTGCAAGCCAACACAAAGACCCATGCTGGATTCATAAATAAAGCTGGTGCAAATTAATTCCTCTGTATCCCTCCAGTATGTTTCTATCCCTACTTTTTACAGTGTACATATGAGCCATTTTGACACACACATTCATGTTAATGCTGCTCTCACATAGTCTTCACCACCCTGAATGAGCTTTCTGGACATATGAAAGCAGGAAAAAGAGTGTTTCTGGTATTAAAAAAAACAAAACAACATTATATATTTGTCAACAGTTGACAAACCGGTAGGGTCCAACTACTCTTGACACCTGGCTGTGCATGCTGTTTATATAGTTCACCGTCACAAAGTGCTGAAGGAGAAGCCACGTCGCTTCACTTCAGACTGGTACAAGACAATGCTAGTTAGTTAGGCACATACAGTACATCTCCGCAGACTTGGAAGCATTTTAATCTGCCGAGAACTACAATTAAATAGATCTAAACAAAAACATGTCTAAGTTTGGTCGGTGTGTGTGATGTCCTGTGTGGTATCATGCCATGAGGTTGAAAATAAGATGAGAAAATGTACAAGAAGAACAGAGTCTGTCCTCGGTTCTTGATTTATGGAGTTGGCTAAAGTGCTATAGACTGACTTCCTCACTGGGTCCTCTCCTCTGTGCCGAGAGTTGGACACAAACTGATAAATTAACGCCTTAAGACCAACATCTCTCTCTGCAGATGTTCCCTTATTCTTTGGCTTTCACTTTTTGCTGTTTTGTACATCAACTTTAATTTCCTACTTCTTTTTCTCTGCAACTCCTATCGTCATGTCATATCTTAAAGGGAGTGTTTTGAAGTGGGGTTGTATGAGGTACTTATCCACACTCAATGTATTACCTACAGTAGATGACGATCGGCACGCACCCAGTTTGGAGAAGCAGAAAGGAGTTGCCGCACGGGAGCAAAGCAATACATACTGTATATACTAAAACATATTTTAGAGACCTAAAGGAAAGGCCCACCTAAATAAATCAATATCAGTTTAAGTGTATGGAATATTTTTGTAGGTTTACCTTGCTGTCAGACATGTTTCCGACGGGAAACTGAAGCCGTTACCTCTGCTCTTGCCAATGCAACCAGACTCCATTGAAAAAAAACTGACATTTTATGTCGCAGACCACGGGAGTTGCTGGTCTACCGCTGCCTCGATCGGTTAGTTTAGCTGTTTTTCCACCGCAGGAACTTTCCCCCGGAACTAAGAACTTTTTGAGGAACTCATTGCGTTTCGACCGCAGGGACCAGGGTCTAAATCAAGTACCGGGGACAATTTACATGGCTTTTTTACCCCCCAAAAGGTCCTGGTTGGGGGGTAGTACTTTCTGAAAGTACGGGAACTTTCGGGGTGGAGTTTGTAGGGATGACCGTCGCTGATTGGTGAAACACACACACAGCACCGCTGATCCAACGGCTTCAACTCGTGTACCGCTTCATTCATTAACAAGGAAGTACTCCAGTATCGATTAAGGACCATTTTAGGAGGGGATAATATTTCTCTTTGTTTGATAACATTGAAAGTAAAGTTGGGCTCTGCTGTCGGTCTCCTGACTCATTAAAAAAAAGAGCGAAAAAGAGAGAGATTGTGAGGGCAAGTGGCAACATTACAGGGAGACAGACGGCACAGCGGTGCTGTGAATGAGAGAAAGAAATGTTATTTTCTGATTGTTTCGTCGTCGGCGTGAACGTTCTAAAGCACAAATAAATAACCATCAATGACTCAACAGATGATTTACTGTGGAGACAGACGTTCTTAGTTTCATTTTCATTCATTACATCCAACGTGCATCGATCAATATATACAGCAGAAAATATTGTTGCAGTGAGACAACATTTTTCTTATAGCGTGTTTTTAAGATGAAACAGGCGGACACGCTGAACTGCAGACTGCAAAGTGTGTTTACTGCTATGACCACCAGCAGCCCTCGTCACGTCATGTTGGTTTTTTATACATCAGAGGACTAATCTTTACAATTCTTTAGACCGTGGTGGAAACGCAGACAATAATGGGCTGAAAGAACCTTTTAGTTCCTTAAAAGTAGTTCTAAGGGCCAAAATGTCCCAGGAACCTTCGGTGGAAACCTAGCTTCTGTTTGTTGTTGTGTGACTTTGGTTTTGTTTTCTGCAAGGTAAAATTAATTTTTTTTTTTCAATGGAGTCTGGTGGCTTTGGCGAGAGCAGCAGATGGATACAACTACTTTAGTTCCCCGTTGGAAAGGGCTGTCTCACAGCGAGGTAAACCGTTGAAAATATTCTAAATTTAGAGAACACTTAAACTGATATTTGAGGTGTCTAAAATATTTTTTGCTGCTGCCCCCGTCCACAGCAGTATATTGCTTTGGTTCAGTGCGCTAACTCCTGTCTGCTTCTCCAAACTGGGGAGTGCCGACCGTCATCTACTGTAGGTAACACACTGACTATGGATAAGTACCTCATACAACCTCGCTTCAAAAAAACACTTGAACTATCCCTTTAAGTCCATTAAGTGTTGATGTTAATGCACAAAAAGAACCACGTTGACTGAATACAGAACATGATGAATGCAGATTTTTCAACGTTGCTCATGAAGTGAAAAGGCTGAATCAAAAGTTGCATAATTAGTCTAAGATTTATCTGCAGGATTTTCCTGTAATAATCTGGAATGCTCGTCATGACTCCGTTTTGTTTTTTTGTACATTTTACTTATTTTCAAAATAGGTAAAACAGGAACAAAACCTCGGAAAGGAAGGCAACTTGTGGAACTTGATCAACTTTTCTTCCAAGTCGCCGCACTAATAGTAAAAGGTAATATTTAACGATTTCAAAGTGGAAAAAAAGTATACATCAATAACTATAATTTCAGTGGTCCATTAAGTGTCATGCCTTCTTGCTCGATGTGCTATCCTCAAAGTCCCAGGGACAAACATCTGCCTTCTTAGGAGCAATCGCAGCTCCGCCTTTAGGATTCGGGTTGCTCTGTTGCACCACAGAAGCACTTTTGTCTGTACCTTTTTTATCTGACGTATCCTCAAAATCCCACGGACAGACTTCAACCGGCTTTGCTTTGGCTGCTCCGACATTCGCGCTTTTCCTTTTTTCTACCACCGGCACTTCCTGATGACTCTCTACATCCCAAGGGCATACCTCAGCCTTTTTTTGCTGGCTCGCGTGTTTCTCTGAAGATTTACTCTTGTCCTTAGCTTTTGTTCTACTTTTCTCATCATCAGCGTCTTTTGATTTCTCTTTCTCAACTGTTCTCGTGGAAGGGGCTCCCTTCTGTTTTGACAGGGATTCCTTAGTTTGGGGTGCTCGAGAGGGACTAGTCGTCCTCTCTGAACTCGGAGCTTCGGCAGTGCTGTCGTAGTCCCAGGGACACACATCGACTTTTGAAGACGGCGGCTGGAGCGAGCCTCCTGGTTTGGGTGGATCTGAAAGAGGACTTCTCCCTTTCACATCCACAGGAGAGGTGCCTTTTCTTTGTGTTGTCACATCTGGCGAGGGAGCTAACTCTGTTGTCTTTTGGGCCTCTTCGAAGTCCCACGGACAAACCTCTACCCGATGTGTTTTGGAGTTCTCTGTCGCAGATGGAGGCTGCTGGGTCTTAGCAGGTTTGCTAGCCTGACTGTACGTCTGCTGCTTCGAGCTTTCCACTTGACTCTCGCCTCCGTCTTCCCACGGACAAACGTCCGCTCGCACAGCGGTCGTCTTCTGAATCTCCTTTGAAAGCCGGCTCGACGGAGGTTGATCAGAAGCTTTCTGCTTCTGAGATTTCCCTCCCTTGGTGCTGCCGCCGTGAACCGTCGTGGTTTCCTCTGGTGCGATGGACACATGCTTTTGGACCTTGTTTTCAGACGGAGTCGGCAGATCCTCCAGCTCCCAGGGACACACTTCAGACAGATCGTAGAGGTCTGTACCCTTGACTGGATCGGGACAGATTGTAGGCTGGCTGCTGCTCACCGGCTGCTTCATGATCCTGCCCAACGGCGCCGTCTGTTTGTACTCAACCGACTGGCTAACAATCATCTTGGGTTGACACTCATTTTCCGGCTCTGCGTTGGCCCTTTGGCTCTTTGGCTGACTCTTCTTATTGCTCTCCTCCGCGTTTTGGGCCTTTCCTGTCAAACCCAAAGTCTTCTCTTTGGCGCTGGCGATGACACTGAGGGACTTCTGCAGCATGGAGGGTCTAGGATGGATCGGTTTCTTGTCTGCGGTGAGGTTATGGGCGCTGGCGGACTTGCACACCAAAGGAACCGACTCCGTAGATTCACTGGGGACGCCTATATTCTCACTGGACTGCTTCTTGACCAGCTTCTTGCCCATGAGCGTATCCAGCAGGGAGCCTTCAGCGGGGGTCACCTCCATCTTGTCTGTCGCCGAGCTGTTGGAGTCTTCGCTCTGGTCGCGGACGTGGTCGTAGCTGCTGTGGGACTTCTTGAGAGAGAACACCTTGTTCTTGAGCGTCTCCTCCTTTGCCGGCTTCCCCGTGTGAGCCGGATCGAAGGGGTTCTTCTTCAACATGCAGATGCTGTTGCGGTTGCTGCCATGTTCTCCGGCCTCCTTGTCTTCGCGGCTGCATTGCCGGTGCACCGACTCCGGGATCTCAGTTATGCGCCTCATCAGCGAGCGACCCAAGCCTTTCTTGGAGCTGCGCTTCTTCTGGAGGTGAGGGTTGTTCGCCAGCATCTTCTTCCTCTTGTAAATCTCCAGCTGGGAGTAGAGTTTCTTCAGCTCCTCCTACATATTCGTTAAAGAATCAAGGGGGAAAGCAAAGCGATCAGTTGCCTGTTTAGAACAAATAATCACATTTACTCAAAAAAAGGGATTTCTAATTAAAACACCGTTACAGAAAAAAGCAGACATTCTACTGCACAGAGAACATGCAGTACAAATTCACGTGACTCTAAACGGTTGTTAAATGATGCACTACGGAAGATCACATGCGTGCTGAAAGAAAAGCAAAGACAGGACAGTCTTGGACAGCATCAAATAAGGAAATGGTGTTTTAATGTTAGGTCTGAAACAGCCTCGAAGCTTTAATTTATCGTGTTTCTGTCTCATCCGATACGATGAATTTTCTTCTGGTAAATAAACCCAAATCTTTTGGTCGAGAGACTTCTTCAGCTCTAACAGACAAACAGAAATCTCTGCTCACGTTGGTACGTTTTTCCCAAAGACTGTCGCAAGACCTTACGCCACAGCCATTAATAGAACTGAGATGGCCCGTTTCGTCTGGTGTCTGCAATAAAAAACTGCCATGGCTCAGTATTTTTGGGGGATTCAACAGATGTCACCAGGTTATACAATGGAGATGGAAAGGTTTAAAGGAGACGTCGCTTACCCGGATGTCCTCGGGATCCAGACTGTGTTCGCTCCATGCTGACGTGATGCTGCTATTGAGGTACGACCCAGAACGACCCATGTCCAGCTCGTCCTCGTAGGCCTCAGACGCTATGTCGTCTCTCATGTGGGTGCCAGCGAACAGGAACTAGTGGAGTGAAGAAGAACAAAACTGGTTGTTTCAAAAAAATCAACAATAGTGAAGCTATTTTAATCTAGTAAATTAATTAATAATAATATATTATAACTTTCTAATTGTCAACAAATCTCATGAAAAGATCACATCTTCTCATTTCTCAGTTTGTACATCCTTGATTCCTTTCCTTTGCACCTTAATCCCTCCCACCTGAGACGCGAGGAAGAGACACAAGTAGAGAGGAGTGGAGGCAACAGGCCGTTAAATGAAACATCTGTGCTGCGGAGCCGCCATTTTTAAAGACATCAATTATGTGGCACAGCTGCAGAAAAATTTTGATTTTCCAGGCTTAGCTGAAGGTTAGCTTAATGTTAGCTTTCACGCTTGCTTGCCGCTGTTTAACCTGCATCATTCGACTTCAATCCCTCATGCAAGCGTGACCGTCGCACTTTCTTGAGGCAGGTGGCGTGTGAAACAATGACTGCGAGAGACACACAAATAGTCAATGAAACGTAACTTACTCACTAACTTTAAGTAAATAAATAGCAAAATAAATTACATTTTTATTCTTGCACAAAATATATAAATTCAAGCACTTTCAATGACCCATGTCTATTTTTGTCTGCTTTCAAAAACTGTCAAAAAAACTCCTCAAATGCACAAAATTTAAAAGATTTCAAGGACCCATGGGAACCATAAATAAGATATATCAGGCTTCTGCTGGACAGACAACACTTTCTAGGATTAATTCATTGTTGGTTTTTGTCTTTTCATGGAATTTGTTGATAATAAGAAAAAAATATAACATTGACAACTTTATCCTTAAAATAAAACAAATTAAAATATTAAATGAAATTAAATATTAGCCTTTGTTTAATTATAGGGCTGTACTAACATTTAGTCTTAAAGAAAAGCAACATTTCAGTTGTTGTTAGTTGATGTTTACCTTGGGGATGAGTAGTAGACCCAGTGTTACTGTCACAGTTAAGTGGGTGTGGGTGAAGAACAACAGCAGCATCCAGTCTGGATGGAGCTCCGGAGCGAGAGTGAACCTGTCAGGATGTAAAGACAAAACAAAGATATACATGACGTGAGAAACAGGAAAGAGAGAGAAATATAGTCTAGTAGGAATACAAGAACAGAGATTATCCAGATGTTTAGCTAATGCTAATCAAATATTTGACTGGCTGCAGATAGCTTTACTATTAGATATACTCATAGAAATAGAATAGGAGTAGAATGGACAGAGGACTGTTTTCCGTGGTCATTTGACTCGTACAAAAGAACATTTTTGTTAGTTGTCATGGTGATAACAGTGGGGCTGTAAAGTGTGGTCGCAGCTCGCCGGGAAGAGAGTGGATGCAACTCCGGAGACGGCTGGCTGGCTAGTTAGCTACGTGCCACGTGACACAGATACAGGAAACTGACTCCCAGTGCACTGCCTCTTTTCTGAACTGTCTCTGGTTGCAATGGCAACGGTACACATAAACATTTACATGAATAACTGTATTTATTATACTAGAAATAAACAATTGGTCCCTGATATTGTTGGCTTAAAAGTGTTTAGTCAGTTTCACTACAACGAGAGTTACAGGGGTGAAAAGTGTATTTCTTACTTTCTTTCTTTGTTCATTTGTCACCTCCTGTAAGAGGACGACCAGCGCCCCCCAGAAGGTGGCGCCCTGGGCAACCGCCTATATGGCCGAAGCCTTAAGCCGGACCTGCCTGCTATGTTGATTTGAATGGGAATGTCTGTTCTACTCCTATTCTATTTCTATGGTTATACTACAGTATGTATAATAATAATAATAATGCAGAGTCATTAATCAAGCTGCTCAACCTCACCGTGTATTTTAACATCTGTACTCACATTTTCTTTCCAGTACAACAGTTTTGTTAATAAACACATCCTAAACATCTTTATGATGGCGGATTGTCAAATTCCAAAAGTACATACAGCGAACGCAGCGAAGTGTGACTAAATTATGCAGTGATATTCATACACGTCGCTCTGTCTGCAGTAAACCTCTTAGATACAGATGGAGCCGGGAGAGACGGAGCCCAGCAGACTTAATGTGTTTTCAGCCAAAGTAGATTTATACACTGTCTGTCTCGGCGTCAACTCCACTGCCTCGTATAATGTTCCACTTGGGTGAGCCTTTCGCCGGCAAGGACACAATATTTTCCTCATTCTTTCAATTGGATTCACAATAAAAGAGGAGCGACCTTGATCTGGCCACAAGATTCAGCCTCTTTGTACATCAGACACACTGGGCTGTGCAGCAGTTTTTGTAAAATAAGATAATTACAGGTAGAAACAATAATAGCGCTCCACTGTTTCATCACTTTGAGACCTCGTGTGCACTAAAGGTATGCAGGTATGACCTGTCAGATGCTAATTCAACCATCATACAGCCTCTATCTAAGCAAATGTCCTCTAGCAGGCTCTTGTTGATGTTGGCAAATGGCTAATTAACGAACAGTTATGCGGTAATAGCTCAGAGGCGTGAATGAAGGCAAAGGTCCAGGAATGTCCCAAAGCTTTGAAGTCTTCCGTCGTTCCTGTTTTGTGAGGAGTTTCTGTGCAGATGAGGATTTAATAACCTTGGCGTGCTGTCTCCTCTCAGCCTGCAGCGTCTCACTGAAACACCCCCGCCCCATCACTCACGCCTCGACCTCCAGCCCCCTTTCATTTTCCTCCACACTCACACCTGGACCCGGCTAAAACCTGATGACTACCACAGCAAACAAAGGAAGCTTTAACTGGTCACTGTGGGATCAAATAGCCGGTTCTGTGAGTAACACAAACGGACGCCGGATGCCTCTAACAAGCCCCAGTGTACACTGCGGTCTCTTGTGGCAGCCAGTCAGAATAACTAGCCACACCAGGCAACTTTCCAATTTATTAGAGGCCTCGTTTGGCCATTTTCTGCAGAGAGAAAAGCCTCACAACAAGGCTGAAGAGGCGGATTAAAAAGGGGTTGGCAAAGTAATCACAAAGAGCCAGATGTTCAAATACCATCAAAACTGTTAAAAGCTCTCATTTCAGGTTATATGTCGATGAAACACTTTTTTTTGGGGGTAATGGATGTTAATTTATAACTGAAAAATGGCTGCCTATAATTCAAGCTATTTATGCCATCTTGAAAAGAAAAAAAACATAAATCATTCTGACATGGTTCATTAGTAAATAATGTGATGGAGCTGAGCTCTCAATTAGGGGGACTCCAGCTAGGAATGGCGGCGGTGGTGTCAGCTGAAACGCCTCATTTATAAACTGCACGCTGCAGATATTTGACATGTATACTGGAGGGAGACGGCCGATTTCACTCCAATAAAAAAAAAACACAACTCCCAGATGAACAGAGCCTCGTGCGGTAGCCTATATGTGATGGAAATGAGACAATCTACTAGAGGACGGGAACATCAAAATGACAACAGCGAAGGGCAATCAAAGACGATGATATTAAATATGAAGTAAATGTGGAACATATTGTGAATGTAAGTGACAGCATCTGCATGTTGAAGATGCTTTTTGTTAGTAATTATGTTTGTTTTATCCTCCTTGGAGCCCCAGATGGGTGGGGCTTACCGTACCACGACTATTACGATAGTGCCAGGAATTTATATTTATGACATTTTCCTGTGATTTACTCAGTCTAAGTTTAAAGGATCAATTCACACAAATTAACCAAATTATATCCATATACCTAGTAGTATCTGGGCATGCAGATATATATATTTTTGCTGAGGTTTTGAGATATCTACGGAAGCCCTGAAGGCAAATGAGGAAAAAAAATTAGTCCGATCTAAATTGTTTTTTATCTCCTGTGATTATGACTTAAGAACAGGTGAGAAAAGGTTTTGCCAGTATAATCTTTTACATTTTTTTTTCCTTCTGTGAAACAGGTGGAGCTTTAATTTACGTAACTTGCTAACACATAATATATGTACATTGTGTTTAGAGTAGGGCTCTCAATCGATTCAAATATTTAATCGCGATTAATCGTAAATAAATCACATTTTTTACCTGTTCAAAATGTACCTTAAAGGGAGATTTGTCAAGTATTTAATAATCTTATCAACATGGGAGTGGGCAAATATGCTGCTTTATGCAAACATATATATATTTTTATTATTGGAAATCAATTGACAACACAAAACGCGTTAATGCGTTAACTTTGACAGCCCTAATTACAACGACAAACACATTATCCTGACAAAAAACATTTTTTTTCAAAGATGAAAAAAAGTAACTTGGAAATAGGATCCTCGAAAAAACTTTTTTTTCACCTCGGAATCACATTTGAATTGAATTGTGTTGCCGAGCACCAAAGTCCCTTTAGAAAACCTCTCATTTTACAGCAGCATGGTCTGACAGTCTTCCCCGCTCGGTCCTGGTTCTGGTTCTCCCGTGCCTTCCTTTCCTCCAGTGGCTCCAGCAATACGGCTTGGGCCTCCAGCAGCGTGGTGTCAGTGCCGGCTCCCAGCGGGGACCAGAGTATATATTTTCTCACTTGCCTCTCAGGGCTTCCGTAGAAAACCATCTCTGATATTCATGCATCCAATTTTATCATTTTAATTCACATATACCCGCTAAGGAATCCAGATGACTGGGAGGAGGAGTTCTCACCTGATGACGTAGAATATCGCCGTCAGGACGAGTTCGTTGTGAACAGCGATGGCCATGTAGCGAGGCTCGTGGAACGCCGACGGCACCGTCCTCACCGCGTAACACAGGTACACTGCCCACAGCAGGAAGAGGAACTCAGCTGTGGAACGAGATTGAAAAAAAAAGAGGTGGTGAACACAGTGAACACACGGGCCGAGCAATCATTTATATGCGGTGCACGGGCTTTACGGGCCAACCAGCCGCTCCACAGTTCAGTGCTCTCATGGAGCTGGTGCAAACTGTTGTGCAACACAGGTACACAGGAAAAATGCCCTGTTTAACACACGCTATCAAACTCATTTGTAACAGCTGTGGTTGTATTCTCTGGACAATAACTGAATCCCTGTGCACCTCCATGGCAACCCCATGTAATGTCTCCTAGGTAGCGGCTCCACAGCAATAAACACGCTGCTTTTTTTCCATGAAAACCTGTTGTCATTATTTTCACATTTATAGTGTCGTCTGCTTGAACTGTGGGGAGTGAATCACATGTATTCATCACAACAGGAACAACATTAGATGCAATTGGCCACTCATAAAGGTGTTATTTATTGAGGTTGTGTGAGGGCATGTAAAGGTCAAGATATCTAAAATGAATGAAAGCAAAAAAGCAAAAAAGCCATTTCTGGTTATATTTGAGCCCTAAAACCTTCTATTCTTTTAAAAAAAAGTATAAAAATCTTGTAGAGTATTAAAAGCCTCTCTACAAACACACGGAGCGTAGCAGAGGAGAGACAGGTGAAGTGAAGATAAAACGTTGTCGGTACCGGTTTCAAACAGGTGAATAGTGAATGTTATTATACTATTTGTAGAATTAGATTCCAGTGGTTGCTGCGTACAGTAGGACTGTTTCCGATTTGTGTGATCCAAACATTTCCAGTAACTACAGAGCATTGTTGTTGAAAAAAGATAGATGTAACCGTTTCCAAAAATGTTTTTATCTAACGAAATATTTTGCTTCAATCCATATTTGTTGGCATTTAGCCTTTCAAAAACAATATTTCTACTGCGGTCAAAAAACTGTTTGCTCTCCTGTTTGCCACACACAAAGTGACTCTATTTTGAGTAAATAGAGTAAATAGAGTACAGTAATACGTAATAGATCAGTTTTATGCCATTAATAAGAGCAACTTTTGGTTTGAAAACCTCTCTGGCTGGTGTATATACTCCTCCAGCTTGACACTTGCTTGATTTTATAGAGCACTTGGACCTTTTATTAACAACATACTAACATTCATTATTGCTTATTAGAAGGTGTGAAACCAGCCAAAGCGATTTTCACAACATGGCAACCCAACAGTTATTCTTAATAATGGCTTTACTAATCTATAGTCTATATATAATCTATAGTTGAAGTAGCTACAAATACCTTCGGAGTGACTCTGGACAATAAAACTCAGGTTTGACCAACACCCCAATGACATTCAGTCATCCGCAAACTGAAAGGACTTTATGTTGCCCCCCCATCTCCTCCTACTGCTGTACCAGTTATCCAGCCCATCCTACTCTACTGTTCCACCTGCCTTTTTTAACATGTTATCCGTCACCAACCGGGCAAAAGTCACACGCATAACCAACATTGCTGCCAGAATAATTGGTCTCCCCGCACCCAACCTCACAGAACTAAACAACAAAGCTATTGCACGCATTGCAATCTCAATAGCACAGGACATCACATACCCACTCAATCACCACCTTTACTATAATGCCCCGCTCCGGGCATCGGTACAGGACACTGAGGTGCAACGGGGCTCGCTTTGGGAAAAGCTTGATACCGGCAGTCATAGCCGCCTTAAACAACAGGCGTCGCTGAATAGGCGATGAGTGTGTACCGCTGTCCGTCATTTTCTGTTGTTGACGTCGCTGTTGTGGTTACTGTTACTGTGTCATTGTGTGCTGTTGTGGAAGAGAATTCCCCCCTGTGGGACAATAAAGTCTAAAGTCTAAAGTCTATAAACATTACTAAACAATGTATTAACCATTACCAAAGTCAATTTATGAACCCTTCATATAAGGTGCCTTTAAAAGTTGTACAAGAAATAAATGACTTGACCAAAAGGCTGTTTATACAGAGCATAAACCATAAAACAATGCTGGTGGCTCTGCAGGAATATGAGAGAAATGTAATTAAATGGAATATAATGTTTTAGATTAAATGAACACATCATTGCAACGCTGACGCTGCAGTTTTGTTGTGCATACTTGGGCTAAACAATAAATCCTTACTGGTTTGAAACTAGCTTTTTGTAAAGCAAAAAAAAAAAGTCAAATGTATTACAATTAGACCCCCGACTGCGAGGGTTTGCAGGTGTGGGTTTTTCTAAATCAGAAAGATTTATTGCGTCTCCGTGTGTGTGTGTGTAATTTATGAGCTGCATGTACGTAGGTGACGTCAGAGCTGACTCGCACTTCCCTATTACCGGCCTATTTTTACCTCCTAATAAACAGAATGAAAATGTGCCTTCAGTATACAGTATCGCAGCGTGGAGGCTCTGCTGGGGGTCCGTCTGTTTTCCCAGAAGTCAAAAAGGACCACGGTTCTCTCTCATTTACGCCTGAGTCAGCAGATGTAAAAACAGCATGCAGATTTCCTCGACGCGAGATGCCGCTCCCCTACGAGCATCTTTGATTTCTCGTCTGCCTTTATTGGTTGCTGGTTGCCCTCTCCTCCGCGCACAACACAGGAAAATATCCAAAAAGTGAAGCACCCGGTGGAGAGGATTAATGTCTACTTTTGGGAAACGTATGCCAAATGTAGATGGAGGCAAACTGCTTTACTCATCCAGCTTCTCACTCTCTCTTTGAACTGCTATCACGCCAAACAAATTACTTCTTGATTTTACGCCATGAATACCTCAAATAACCCCCTCGCTGTGGTGCTCACACACAGAGTTCAGTGGATACTAATAAATCCACAACACCCTATGGAGGCAGAGGGCATTAGCTGGGCTTACCGACAGCCATCATGTAGTCCCAGCGATCCAGCAGGCACATGCTGAACTGCAGCCCGTCGGGCGTGTAGCCCACGTCGATGAGAGCCAACTTCCTGTCCGGGTTCTGACAGACGGCAGATGTCCAAGCCACCAGGAACCAGCAGACGATGAGCAGGATGATGCCCAGCAGACGCAACACTCGCCAGCTGGTCATGTAGGGGATCCTCTGGGCTGTACGGGACAGGAACACCTTCAGCACCCTGTGGGGGAAGAGAGGAGAAGCTCACTTTAACAACAAGAAATCCTCATCGTAGATTACGGCAGAATCATTTCGAACTGTAAAGACAAAGAAAATATTCACCCTTTCTTCCTCTCTACTCTCTTTCCCCGAACTTTCCAAGGCCAACTTGTCTTAGTGAGTTCATACATTTCCCAGAATTCCCTTCAGCAACCCTTATATCCTGTATGCTGTCACTATGTGTAGGTATACAAGATGACAGCAAAAAACAAGAGCTAGGGGTAAAGAGAAAGTTTCTTTTCTTGTGTTTGCAAATGCATTCTGATCTACTGAGTTTAATGTACCTCTAGCTTTGTTTATGATGCATTTTTCACCACACAATTGTTGTAATGTAATGTAAAATACTTTATCTACAGCAGGTAATAACTATTGTTGTTTGATTGGAAGTGTTTGACACCAAAACTTTGAGACTTTCTTTGTTTGTCCAAACCCTTAAAATGACCATGGACCTCTTGTGGCTTTGCAAATAATGACTTGTGTCACAGAAGTAAAGGAGGTACTGTGTGACATTGTTAATAGTGCTGCAGAAACTACTGTTTGCATCCCGTTTACTACCAACAGTCTACGTTGGTTTCTTTTAACTAGGGCTGTCAATCGATTAAAATATTTAATTGCAAATTAATCACACATTTTTTATCTGTTCAAAATGTACCTTAAAGGGAAATGTGTCAAGTATTTAATACTCTTATCAACATGGGAGTGGGCAAATATGCTGCTTTATGCAAATGTTTGTATATATTTATTACTGGAAATCAATTTATAACACAGAACAATGAAAAAATATTGTCCAGAAACCCTCACAGGTACTGCATTTAGCATAAAACATGTGCTCAAATCATAACATGGCAAACTGCAGCCCAACAGGCAACAACAGCTGTCAGTGTGTCAGTGTGCTGACTTGACTATGACTTGCCCCAAACTGCATGTGATTATCATAAAGTGGGCATGTCTGTAAAGGGGAGACTCGTAGGTACCCATAGAACCCATTTTCATTCACATATCTTGAGGTCAGAGGTCAAGGGACCTCTTTGAAAATGGCCATGACAGTTTTTCCTCGCCAAAATTTAGCGCAAGTTTGGAGCGTTATTTAGCCTTCTTTGTGACAAGTTAGTATGACATGGTTAGTACCAACGGATTCTTTAGGTTTTCTAGTTTCATATGATACCATCTATCTTTACTCTAGTTTTAAAAATGAGCCCGGTACAACCTAAAAATCGCAAGTTGTGTATATGCGATAAAGAAATTAGTGGCGTTAAAACAAATTTGCGTTAAGCGTTATTATCGCGTTAACTTTGACAGCCCTAGAAAAAGCACAAAATCATAAAAGGTCCTCTTTAAATATAGAAGTGGCACATCAGAAAATGGTCACATGAATAATTGACGAATGCTGGGCCAATAGGGCTACCAGATCAGTCAAAGCTCATATGAGTGACTTTGTCAGGCAAATTACCCACATTGGAAAAGTAAGCCCAGAAATACACAATAAAAGCAATATAGCAAAGAGTTAGTATCTAAAGATTTGCTCTTTTTCCCTTTAGTTTTGATATAAAACGCAGCAGAAATCTCTCGTTATTAAGAGCAGTTATTCTGAGCATTTCTACATGACAGTATAAAAACACAAAGACTGTGTAACAGGAATTAAACTGTTCTCAAAACACATGAACCAGCCGTCGCTATTCTTAGGCTGTGCCCTTCACGCACATTGATGAAGTGTCCACTGCGCTCCCCACTAATGAGCCCCCCATCAAAAATTGATCTGTGCAATATGTTAACTTGCACCTCTAAGGGGTTTACCCGGCTCGCGCTCGCATTAGCCACATCCTCTTAATCAGCATCTTCATTAAGCCTTTTTGACAGGTTCACCTGACAAAAAAGCCCCTCAGATGAACAATTTCAAGTGCATTACTTTAAATACAGCAGACCCCCCGTCTCATTATGAGCCATTCAGCGCTGGATAACCCCCCCCTCTTGCCTCTCCCTCACTATATCCTCCAGCTGTCCTTTCCCTTCCTCTGATCTCACACACATTTGTCTCTCGGTTTGCCTCTTGCCAACCATCATTCAATACGGCGTTATATATGGAGATCATTTGGGGCCAAAGCACCCCGTGTTTTCTTAATTACTTTTACTTGGCGTATCCCCTCTTCCACTTAATGAGGCAGTGAATCCACCCCTAAACATGTGCAGCAGTGTCTGGTGATGAATTAGCCGAGGAATGTGCTGCCTCGACACTTCATAGGGCTCTTACTTTTACAAGGCGTTAAGATGTAAGACACAGTGTAATTGCACTTAAAGAGGTCAATGTAATCCGATTTCCTGGGATGGATAACGATGTTGGACAAATGGTTTTGTGTAGACGTGTGTGTGTGTGTGTGTGTGTAATGTGTGTTACCTGTACAACTTAAGAGTCAGTGTCCCGTAGACGGTAGCGAAACCCAGCAGTCGAACCCATCGCAGCAGGATGCAGCGGAAAACACTCGGCTGGAAATAGAGGATCCCGACCTGCAAGAGCACAGAAGGAGCCTTAAATAACGTGAACAGAGAAAGTAAAAAGTAAGTAAGAGAGACATCCAACTGTGAGAGTTCTCTCAATGATAATGGGCCCTCTAAACCTGGGAAAATTAAGCACAAAGTCGTGGGAAGTTGCTCTCAGTGGACGGCTCTCTGAACAGTATTTAAATGTTGGTTTGTAGCATCCAGAAAGTGCACAAGTGGGCTCATATAGTTTAGTTTTCTGCATCACTCATTAACTCACTGCCACCTGTCACCTGCTCCCTTATGGTACGTGTCCACAGGGGCGTGTTTTTTATCGCGAGGGATCGCCTCGCTTCCCAGCATTGGACACTTGATGGGCTGCCACAGGGCACTCAGCACCACACTTTCCCCGTGGGCTGCTGTTCCCAGCTTCCAAACCGTGAACAACATGGCAGCTCGTTTGGAAACTTTATTTTCTTATATCGCGAATAGTCAACGAACTGTGTTTCTGAAAACATTTTATGCGAGGGATCACCTCGCTTCCCAGCATTGGACACTTGATGGGCTGCCACAGGGCACTCGGCCACTGATTGGTTTCTCAGGAGTTTCCAGAGGCGGCGACTCACGCCGTATGCCCCTGATTTGCATAAAGTAGCCTAGATCTCAACTTTATGCAAATGAGGTGCAGCCAACGTGATGCCCCGTCTCTCGAATTGCTCTTCCACACTACCAGAATGCATTGCACGTCTGCTTAAATAGACAATGACGGAAAGGACGGAGGCTGTGGACACGTACCATTACTCATCTTATTATACGGCTGTGTTGAATACTCGATTCTGATTGGTCAATCATGGCGTTCTGCGGTCTGTAATTTCTGTATAACAGACCGTTGCTATGTATAGTAGACCGTTGCTATGGGCGCAGCTCTGACGTCGGACTCTGGCGGACCGTTTTTGTGTCTTACTTACTGAATACTCCCCTCCTCAAAACCCTGTAATGTTGTTTTACACTGACAATATTAACTTTCCCCGCTTTCTGTGCCAACATCAAACTATCAAAGGGAATTTTAAATGTTATAAAAATCAAGCCTAAAGGTTCATTCTTAAACTTCGAAATAGGTTTTTGACAAAACAATCCCAACACAAGGTCGAACTTATTAGCTTTTTCCAGGGCTTTACTCCCTGTCACATGGTCTTCATCAGCAGGGTGAGCTTTACCCTCACAACAACTCACTGCTTGTCTGCTAAACTGCCTCGAACACATTGCAATGGTGCAGCCAGTGCTGTGATATCCTTTCAAGTCGCACAAGTAAACAAGTCCTTAATGTGCAATCATTACATAATGCAGCAATTAAGCATTTTGGCATACTGTGTACAGTATGATGTCTCCGATGTAAGACTTAATGGATGAAATGCTAAGAGAGAGAAGACAATTTCAACATTAGCATGAATTTTACTGACGCTGCTTCTACTTTTA
>CAKALU010069447.1:3027-123754 GCA_916700995.1 Hozukius guyotensis
GGTGAAGAAACAAGAACTATTCTATATTCTACAGACAGATTACCCTGAACTGCCTCCTTTTCCTTTCGTGAAAACCGTGCCAGCTATCAAAAAATGTCCATTTGACCAAATAAAGTCCCAAGGCTCGTGACCCGTTTAAACCTTTAATCATTTTTCTATGTTAAAGTATGGCGACTCTGTATGGCCCCAAAGAGGGGTGTTTTTGAGCACTCTTCACGTCGATTTTCAATGCATTCCTATGGAGCAAATAGGAAATACAGCGTGATAGAGTGAGGTTCTTACCTACTCCAACTATCCTGTAAATCCTTGACCTATTTCTAGATTACAGCCCCTCAGGTGAAGAAACAAGAACTATTCTATATCCTATACCGGAAACAATCTGCCAGCATGCTCTAAACCAGGGCTTCAGGGCTAAACTTCGCCATACTTTAACGTAGAAAAATGATTAAAACTTTAAACAGGTCACGAGACTTGGGACTTTATTGGGCCTATCATCCCCCTTCTTATAACCTCACTATGGTCCTCAGACCCCCCCCCAGCACCAGGCACACTGGTCAAAATTTCTTGCGAAATTTTCTAGTTGTTGATTACAGTTGATTACAGATGTACTGTAGTCCCTGTCTGAGGCATAAAACAGTGATAATGACAAACCAGCAGCAGAGGTGCAGCAACTTTTACATGCTGTAACGGGAAAAACCAGCAAGGCTGGAAAAATCTAGTCTCATCTTGTTGACAAAGATTTTATGAGGATTCTTGCACCGTTTATTATTTGCTTTTAAGAGCAGAGGAGTTCAGGTAAATGTTTTACAACAGGGTAAGGAGGATGTGAACCAGTCAGAGCTGTGCAGCTGTTCTTCTCTGTTAGTGGAAAGAAAAGAGGATTCTCACCCAGTTTGCATTGTTAGGTCTCCGATCTTCCAGCTGCTTTTTGGGCAAACGCTTAAAAAGGAAAAACAGAATATTTATTCATAATATGACACAATTTAACTAATACAATTTACAACAGATGAATAATGAAAGAGGAGCACGGTTTCATGAAATTCCTTCAGTATGAATCTTCCTGGATCTGTTGGGCAGTGACGGGATTAATGAGTACCTTCCAAAGTGTGCAATTTCATTGCGACAGTTTTACATTAACTCCAGCCAGTGGTTTTGTCCAATGTGACTGGAGGGTGTTTGTTTTTTTAAATTAAAATCCATCACCACTCACTCCACTCTGACCAACTGCCTCACTGAAATTAAAACTTCCTCAATTTAAACAATGATAAATCAGACATGATCATCACCAGCCTCACATCCCCCTCACAACTTCTGCCTCACCATCTGAAACTCCACTCTGTCTCCCTCCCCACACATCCGCAACCTCAGTGTCACTTTTCGCTTGCAGTATCACATACTTGGGGTTGTGAATTAAACAAAAACACTTGCTTAGGATTATAGGCAACAAAATTATTTAGTTAGGTTTAGGAAAAAACAAAACGGTTGGGCTTAAAATGACTACGTTTTTACAGTGAAAATGTGACTGAATGTTGTGAACACGGGACACAAATGATCAGCTGATTGTAACGCGAAAGCAAAACTTAACACATGCAGCACGAACAGCCGTCTCCTTGATGAAAGCCTTGTGTTTGTTTGATCCATCCACCTCCGCTCCCACCCGCCCCGTGTGTCTTTTTGCTCCAAGTCACCATAGCTCTTATCTACATGTGAAAAGTAGCACCACACCACGCTACGTTTCTTTTCTGCCATTCTTTTTGTCATTTTTTTCCTTAATGGAGCTTCCCAGCAAAAAGTGTTTCACACGATTGTACTTGTATGACCGGTGTGACAATAAACATCCTGAATCTTGAATCTTCTCTGACATGTTTGGCTTGAAAGTGTGCACTGTAGGCTAGGTTCTAAGATCACATGGTTTCCACAGTCATGTGACATGGACCAGCTAAATATGTCAGGGCTGTTTTGGCACAAACATGATACAAAAGCAGTGAAAACGTTTGGAAGTGATGCAGCCACCCTCATTTGTATTTATATCATTTTATCATTGATATTTTTTTAATCCCTTAAAACTCGGACGTCCCGCCGGCAAACCCAGCTGCTATTCTGTCTTTCAGAGGTTGTTGCGAGCTCAGTTTTCAGTTTTTTTACTAGAGGGAAGATACTGGTATCATATGAAACTAGAAACCTAATGAATCCGTTGCTCCCAACCATGTCATGCTAGATCGGTAAGATTGTTAAATAACACTAAGAAGTTACGCTCAATTTTGGCGAAGAAAAACTGGCATGGCCATTTTCAAAGGGGTCCATTGACCTCTGACCTCTAGATATGTGAATGTTAATGGGTTCTATGGGTACCCACAAGTCTCCCCTTTACAGACATGCCAACTTTATGATAATCACATGCAGTTCAGGACAAAAACATGCAGTTGTTTGAATGCAGTAAATGTGTTATTTCCGCCTATACTAAAATTATCAGTTGAATATTTCTGCATACTGGGGTGCCTAAACAGTCTTGGATTACATAAATTGGGTATCACTGTAAAGCTGAGATTCTTGTGGATCCAAAGAGCCTAATTGTATTCATGATGATGTCAGTCCCCGTAGTAGCCATTTCACTGTACTGAGACCATTTTTTGAAATTTGAATTCTCTGTATAAAATGAACTGTTGTGACCTCTAGGATAATCACAGCCTCATGAAACTTTACAGCCACAAACTAGAGACCTAGGGCATTCAGAAGATGGATGGCTTTCCTAGCTAGATTTTTTCTCAGATTTCTGAGCATTTTCCAGAACAGAAGTGCTCGCCATCCAATCGCCGAAAAATGCAATCTTGCAGAAATCTCCAAATGTCAAAAGTTTTTGATACCAAATCATAGCATGGCTTTTTCTATGGTGTTCCTCAAGGTCTTGGTGTCTTAATGTGGTATTTTAGAGGGATTATTGATCATTTTTATCAATTCCCGAGTGGTAAAAAAATGGCTAAATTTAGCACCAAATCTGTGTAACAAATGGTATCAACCCCAAAATTGCTGCAACAATTTATAAGACATAAGTGAGCATGGGAATGGGAATGGCCATCACAAACTTATATCATCATGTTCTACGCTCCTATACAGTTATTGCCAGTTACTGCCTCGTGCTGCCAGTAGTGGTAACTTGCAAGACAATTGCCACCTACATGGTAGCAGGAGTTGATTGGGCTTGACGTGCCGGGGCAGCTTGTAAACTACCTTAAAACCTGTCTGGTCTCATGTGGTATGAGTCTGTAATCTGATAACTGGAAGACAATAGGTTAAAGGGAGAGGATCAACAAATCAACTTCACAATGCCCTTGAGCTTGAGGGTTGGGCGTGGGGCTAACAATTCCACCCCGTAAAAAAGTGCCATCTTGTTACAGAAACTACAATGAGCAAAACTATTGTCACCAGGCCCATAGTAGATCCCAGCCACCCAAACTATTTGGGTGGTAGTATGATCACTCCTGATGAAAGTCGAAAGGAAGTCAGGAGTGTGAGAGAGGGTCCTCAGTGAGATGAAAAGGTATCACCTGGACATCCTGGGGATAAGTGAAAGTCACTGGAGTGGCTCCGGACGTCAAGTGCTGTATGAAGGATCTGTCATCCTCCATTCAGGTCATGAGAATACCCACAAAAATGGAGTAGCTATCATACTCTCAAAGGAGAAAGACAAAACCTTGCTGGAATGGGAACCAGTCAGTGAGAGGCTGATCAGAGTGCGCCTCAACTCAAAGTTCTGCAAACTCACCATCTTGCAGTGCTATGCACCAACCAATGAGGCTGAAGAGGAGGACAAAGTATGAACAGCTACAAATTGCGGTCTCTAAGGTACCCCAACACGACATGCTTCTGATAATTGGCGACATGAATGCCAAAGTGGGAACCGACAATTCCAACAACGAGAGGGCAATGGGCACCCACGGGTGTGGCGAAAGAAACAACAATGGCGAACGCCTTGTTGGTTTCTGCATGAGTAACAACCTGGTCATCGGCGGAACCATTTTTCCACACAAGAACATCAACAAGCTCACATGGAAGTCACCTGATGGTACGACTATCAACCAAATAGACCACATTATCATTAATGGTAAGTGGCGTAGGTCACTACAAGATGTTAGAGCATACCGGGGTGCAAATGCCTATAGCGACCACTACCTTATCGCTGCCACCATCAAGCTGAAATTGAAAAAGTCGGTCCTATAAGGTCAGTGACAGAAGAAAGTGGACATAGCAAAACTCCAGTATCCTAAGAAAAACAAGGAGTTTGTGTTGGAACTCAGAAACCGCTTCAGCACACTAGATGCTGCCTCTGGTATGGAAGAAGAATCCACCATAAACAGCAAATGGCATGCCATTAAGACCATATATTCAGAAACAGCACAAAAAGTACTGGGCTTCAAGCAGAAAGGGGCCAAAGAATGGATACCAGCTAACACCTGGCAAAACATTTAGGAAACAACAAGGGCAAGGACAAAGGCAAAGATACTTAACACCTCGAAAAAGCCAAGTCATCATATACACAAAAGGACAGAGAGGTAAAGAGAGTCTTTGTTGAAAACCTGGCAAATGAAGCCGAGATGGCCGCAGGCTATGGAAATCTGGGCACAGTGTACAAGATCACAAAGAGACTGTGGAAAATATACAAGCCAAACTACCCATGTTAGGGACAAGAATGGCAACATCTGTACATCAGAGCGCGAACAAGCAGCCAGATGGGTTCAACACTTCCAGGAAGTGCTCAACCTCCCTGAGCCAGAACAACCAGCTAACATCACAACAACAGACAATATCCTGGACATTAACATCAGCCCCCTTGACTTTGCAGAGGTTAAAACCGCCATCCTAAGCCTAAAGGGTGGCAAGGCATGTGGCATAGACGCTATCCATGCTGAGATGCTGAAGACCGACATTCTCACGTCAACACGAGTTCTGACGGACCTCTTCCAAAACATCTGGAATAGTGACACCATCCCTGAAAACTGGTTCAAAGGTCTCATTGTCAAAATTCCCAAGAAAGGCGATACCAAAAACTGCGACAACTGGCGAGGAATCACCCTTCTATCAATTCCAAGCAAGGTGTTCTGCAGAATCCTTCTTAACAGGATAGAGACAGCCATTGACACCAGACCTAGACAGGAGCAAGCGGGCTTCAGGAAGGGAAGAGGATGTACGGACCAGATCTTCGCTCTGCGAAACATTCTTGAGCGGTGCTTGGAATGGAACACACCGCTTTATATGGATGCCTCAGACGAATATGTCAGATCTTTTGGCCAAACAAAATCTCCAACCACCAATTGAACAAAAACAACGGTAGCCGGAGCATCACCAAGGAAATTACACACAGACGTCTGAGATGGCTAGGCCATGTGCTGAGAATGGAGCAGGACCGGATCCCGAGAGTCAGCCTAAGATGGACACCACCAGGCAAAAGAAAACCCGGGAGGCCCAAATCCACCTGGCGCAGAACTGTGATACAGGAGCTGGACAAGATGAACCTGTCATGGGGAGAGGCCCAACATGGTGCCAAGGACCGAATGCAATGGAAAGAGCTCATTGAAGCCTTATGTCCCATAGGGGATGAAGAGGAGTGAGTGAGTGAGTGAGTGAGTGATACAGTTATTGATTTTAATTGATTAATTAATTGATTAATTAATTTAGATTTCTTATCAATGACTAGAAAAACTTGACACAGACTGAGCTGCATCTCAAATTAATCTTCGGGTTCCCAGCTTTTAGATGATGTACACCACTTCTATGTGACATCTACTGTTGACTTTTGATCTAACCCTGAACATCCCCGGTCCCCCAGCCCTAGCCCTCTAAAAAGAGTGCGAGATGGAAAAGGAATCGATATGAAGCATTGATACCACAGTATTGATCCGCTCATCCCTACCTTTTGTCTCCACCACTCAAGCACCGGACCTGGGGCGACAGAGTCTTCTCCTCAGCTGTCCCATCCCACTGGAACTCACTCCCCAAGCATATCCGAGAGTGCACCGACCTGTCCACATTCAAATCAATAATCAAAGCCACCGTTAGAGAACTGCTTTTAATGTGTAATTAATGTGTGTTTTATATAGAGTGATGTTTTTCTTTATGACAATTTTTACTCATGTCAAGTGTCTTTGAGTTTTTATGAAAAGCGCTCTATAAATAAAATGTATCATTATCATTATCATCCATCTATTTATCCATTCATCCATCCATTCATCCATCTATCCATCCATCCATCCATCCATCCATCCATCCATCCATTATCTGTAACCACTTATCCTATTCAGGCTTATTATTATTATTATTAATAATAATAATAATAATAATAATAATAATAATAATAATAATAACCCTTTGTTGAGTTACCAGTTCAGTGGGTTTAACCCCTTTGCTGGAATTTATTTTCATGCTCTGCATGCATTTGAACTGATACGTCTTCTCTGTCTCACAGCGATCTTACCTGAAGGATGATGTAAGATGATCTGAGTAGATATAGGAAGCCCTGTGAAAACACACAGATACGAGTTAACCAGAGAACAGCCAGTAAAAACAAATACAGTGGTAGTTACAGCTTTAAAAAACAAGTACGTTTTGTCCTGTATATAGTGTGTTGTTAGTTTCATTGGTCTGTCAGTCATTTTGAACACTTGTAAACACACAGTTGGCTCTGAGCAGAGGTTACTGAACATCCACTGTTTGCTGATGTTAACATCACGCTCCCAGAGAACCTTATAAATTTGTAAATGAGCTACAAAAATACAACTTTTCCGGGTTAAACATCAACAGGTATAGAAGTTCCTCTTTATGATCTGAGCAAAACCACCATGTTCATTTATGTGTAGAAGAGAAGGCTGCACTGCTGTGTGAAACTTGAGAACAATCCACACTCAGAGTCAATAAATAAATATTTAGATAAAAAAGATGTTTTCATTAACACGAGTGCTCCACACCCATTTGTTTGAATTATTCTCATGATGTTATCCTTTCAGCCTGAATCAATATGAGCCTGCATGACGTTTTGCAATGTTTGATGTCAAAATATGTTGATTTTAAGGTCCTACATCCTGTCATGCAGGTGATTATGACGAAGAAGGGAAAGGACACAATCTTAACAGGAGATAGGTGTATCGTCCCAGCCCTAGTATATACACTGTAAATGTCGCAGTGTCATCATGCAGAAACCTACGTCAGGTCACAATGTGGGAAAAAGGTTTTAGAAGGACTTGAAGGGAAAATAGCATTTTGATGCTAAAACATACTTTGACCAAAATGTGAATGTTGGGATTTGAATACATGATGAACACCACTGCGAAGATACGGGGTGAAAGAAAAACCTAAAAAATAGAAAGATGCTGAGAGAGATTTTGACCCTCTCCTCTCTGGTAAAACAATAGAGCGATTGTGGAGCTGGTTTATCAGGTCTGACGGGAGCGCTTCTCTGGTAATTCTTAGTTTCATCAGAATTTAGGAGAGGTCTCTACACTGGCTCCCTGTCTCTCAGAGAATTTATTTCAAAATACTCCTGCTGGTTTACAAAGCACTAAATGGTTTAGGGCCAAAATACATTTCTGATCTTCTGCTACATTATGAACCATCCAGACCTCTCAGGTCATCTGGATCAGGTCTGCTTAGCGTCCCCAGAGTCACAACTAAACATGTAGAAGCAGCGTTCAGTTTTTATGCACCAAATATCTGGAACAAGCTCCCAGAAAACTACAGGACTGCTCCAACTCTTAGGCCCTGGTATTACCATGCGTCCTCAGTGATCGGATCACAAGTGGACAGCTCTAAGTACAGGTGGGAACGCACTCAAGACGCATTGAGGACGCATTGAGATCCGATCTTTCAGACCACATTCAGAGGTGGTCTGGGCCACATATGGCCACATTCTTTAGCAGTGTATATGCGAATGGACTTGCATTTATATAGCGCTTTTCTAGTCTTCCGACCACTCAAAGCTCTTTACACTACATGTCAGTATTCACCCATTCACACACACATTCATACACTGATGGCAGAGGCTGCTAAGGAGCCAACTTTGCCCATCAGGATCTGATCTAAATACTCATTCTGGCGAGCTAGCCTACATATGAATTGAATGATGAACTGCTGTGGTCTTATCTTGTATGTTTTTGTTTCTTTTTTCTTTCATTGCTATGGACCCTCCTGTGTGTCTGAAATAAAGTTTGAATTGAATACACATATTATCCAAATTGGTTAAATATTGTGCTATTTCCAGGACTTATATATAAGGTAAGATTTTTACTGAGTAAGGATAACACACATAGTGATTACACACTAGACCTGCAAGGTTTATGAAGGGAATAAAAGCTAAAACCTTAAACATCAGCAAAAGATTGTAGTTGTCCTAAATGTTTGTTTTTAAATACCTAATATAATTTGTGTGAATTAAATGACCAAAACACGCTTTAGGAAGGAAATGACATCTATAGATGTCTGTTATATAGCCTACTGTAATAAAAAAAACTGTAAAATAACTGTAATAAAAATGACTATGCCTTCGGGAGCAATTTGGGGTTAAGTGTCTTGCTCAAGGACACATCGACATGTGACCCGGAGTAGCCGGGGATCGAACCACCGACCTTCCGATTGATGGACAACCTACTCTACCTTCTGAGCCGCCCCAAATGTGTCCTGGGCCACATTAATGACCGCCTACTCATCTGATGTCCTGCTGGGATCTGCAGGATCACTGGGCTCCTCAGGTGAACAGACAGGCAGATGCTCGCCTCGTAGTATGGAAATATTTATTTAAAGTATATCTTAATCATAGGCTACATATCTACTATCTCTAACAGCCTGGGAACAGGAAGTGCATTATTATCATACTGTTGGAGATGTGTCTTTGTTTTGTTCCACTGCTGTGCATAGAGCTCTCTAACCTTGTCCTTCCTTCACCTCCACATTCTGATGTGACGCTGTGATTCACATTGGTTTTCTGCCTCTGGTGATGTTGTTGGAGATAGGAGGGAGTGTTCAGTTTCGGTGTTTACCAGTGCCAAAAAACAACTCTCTATAACATTCATTAATTTACAGATCAGATTGCATTAGTTTAAACATTAACTGTTATGATAATAAGAAAATTCATATTTTATTTATATATATATTTAGAAATAAAGACATTTTTATTACAGTTATTTTACAGTTTTTTTTATTACAGTAGGCTATATAACAGACATCTATAGATGTAATTTCCTTCCTAAAGCGTGTTTTGGTCATTTAATTTGATGTTTTTTTTATTAAAGGTAACATAAATTATATTAGGTATTTAACAACAAACAACAACTCTATTCTTTCTTTTTGTCATTATTATTATTGTTATTTCTTTTCTTGGTTTTGTTTCGGTTTTGAATGTTGAGGTTGTTTTCCCTCTAGTGTAATCCGAGCAACAAATAAAATTATATATCAAATGTCTACCTCACATGTAGGAACTGGCTCCCAGATTTGCATAATGACTGGCACTATGCAAATCTGGGAACCCGAAGCAACAACCTCATTGCATCATTGTAAGCCACTACTTTTCTTGTACACTGTAAACAATTGCTGTTAATTTACGGCAGGATTTCAACAGTATTAACCTGTTATTGCTAAAAACAGTGCTTTACTGTTAATATAAAAGAAAACCTGTTAAATTACGCTCATAGGCCGTTTTTTAACTGAACTATAATGCATTCTTAAAAAACAGCACTTTGCTGCTGAGCAACTGTCTAAAGTATCATCAGTAACAGTTTCATGCAGTATGTTTTGACTTCTGGGACCTGATCTGCACATGTGAGGCTTGTACATTGTACATGATTGTAAAATCAGTGAATTAGCTCTGTTCTTCACTCACATGTTGTTATGGTTTGCATTCTGTGCTTGTAGCCAGCTATAGACAGACATTTTTGGGAAAAGTGTCAACAAGTCTATTATAGCCTTTTTCCTAACAAGTGCCTTTATTTAGTGTGACTATTCCTATGTCTGTAACCTGCAAAGTCTATTCATCTAGGCAAAAAATAATGTTTATTAAAATGTATGTAAAAATACAACCTAAATAGTGCATTAAAACAAATCAGTAAGATAATGTAAAAGAAAGGTGGAAAACAGCTATATAATGTATCTTTAAACAGTAAATTAACTGTAAAATACTGTGAAATTAATAAAAAAAAAACTGTTCAAACTGTATTTTTCATTAACAGTACAAAGCTGTAAATTTCAGCGACAGTATAATAATGTTAATTTTACAGTAACATAAAGACAACCCTGCTGCCAGTTCTTTACTGTTATTTTACTGGGAAATTCTTAACAGTGTAGCTAAACCAAAGATGAGCTGTGTATAAAGGCGTGCAGAAAGCTCTAAATAATGAACATTTTACATTTACAGAACACATACTGAACTAACGGAGCAACATATTTGTCTGAGCATATTGTTTACAGCTCTGTCGATAGATATCTCTGTCATCATTCCAATCATCAGTGAGAAAATGGCCAAGGTATTTTATTTCCTTGCATGTCGTGAGAGGAATATCGCACAAGTGAAACACAGGAAGAACTCGTTTTTTTTATTTTCTCTACTTCTGACTATCATCAAATTACTCTTTTGGGCATTAAATTTAAATTTTAATCTTTGAATTTAAATTTAAATTATATATATGCATATATACACACACATATATATATTAATTTCCATTAATCATATTTACAAATTGTATTAAAAGCCTTAACCATGCAGAATCTAGCTATAAGATATAAAAAAATAAAATACATTTAGAATTTCAGAACTGTAGTTTTTTCCCCTTAAATTTTTTTTTTTACCTTTTATTCCCTTAATAATAAGTTGCAGTGTATTAAAGAATAAAAAACAGTGAAAGTCTTACCCCAAAAAGACGAGAAGACATGCGACCACCGTCTGGATCCTGCAGATGTAGCGCGACATATTAACTCTCTGGATGATTCACAAATGATGATGAAATTATTTATATGTATCTGTTACTGCAAAAACAGAAAAAAAAACACAAAAGAGACTAAACTAAACTAAGAGCACTGGCTGGATACTCATTTGCAATGTGACCTAACACAGGAAGTAGTAGGTGTTTTCATGCTCTACTACCACAATAGGTGGACAAGTTTTGATCAATCCTGTGATTGGACACTAAAGGTTGTGAGCTGCCAGCAGATAGCTGTCTTAGTGCATTTAGCATAAAAAACATGTCCAAATCATAATATGGCAAACTGCATTCCAACAGGCAACAACAGCTGTCAGTGTTTGGTTTTGGTTTTGTTTTGCCCATTAGAGAGAAGAAAAACATACATTTCCTATGTATTTGAACTCCAAAATATATAAATAGATTCACTGATGGATAGTAGGGCTGTCAATTGATTAAAATATTTAATTGCGATTTATTTTATGATTGTCCATGATTAATCGCAATTAATCGCCAATCTGTTCAAAATGGACCTTAAAGGGAGATTTGTCAAGTATTTAATACTCTTATCAACATGGGAGTGGGTTTGAATTTGATTGCTACATATTTATTATTTGAAATCAATTAACAACACAGAACAATGACAAATATTGTCCAGAAACCCTCACAAGTACTGCATTTAGCATAACAAATATGCTCAAATCTTAACATGTTAAACTTAAGCCCAACAGGCAACAACAGCTGTCAGTGTGTCAGTGTGCTGACTTGACTGTGACTTGCCCCAAACTGCATGTGATTATCATAAAGTGGGCATGTCTGTAAAGGGGAGACTCGTGGGTACCCATAGAACCCATTTTCATTCACATATCTTGAGGTCAGAGGTCAAGAGACCCCTCTGAAAATGGCAATGACACAAAGCATCTAACCAGATGTGCAAAAAGCAGTGAAGTGCAAAATGTTTGAATGTGTATATTTGTGTGTATGTGGAAGCATGTGAGTGGTGCATGTATGCATGTATCTGTAACATGAAATGTAAAAAAAATAACAAGAAAAGGTCAGATTTTGAAAGAAATTTCTGTTGTTCCCTCATCAGTCACTCAGTCAGGTGCATCTTGTGAACCAGCAGTATCAATCAGAATTGGGTTTATTGCCAAGTAGCTTTTCACGTACAAGGAATTTGCCTTGGTGTTTTTGGGGCATAATGGTAACAATAAACATAGTAAGAGAAAAGAAATAAGTAAGTCCAAAGTGGGTGATGGCCCTTGAATTCCACAATGGGAAACAATGAGATAACTTTTAATGCATTTGATGTACTTCCAGCCATGCTAGTATTGTAGAGGAAACACGTGGATTTTGAACCAGTTCAGTTACATCAAGCTACTGTTTGCTATAAAAACTGTGCTATAAAAAGTTAACAAGCTCGGCAGGTCAATGTTTCAACCTATGTTATGTCTCATTCAACCACGACCAAGGCAGCTTTATTTGTATAGCACATTTCAGCAACAGGGCAATTCAAAGTGCTTTACATAAACATTCAAGAACATTGTGACAAAGTGCAAAAGAACATAAAAAGACATAATTAAAACAGTTATAAAAACATAAAAACCAACATACCGACCTACATAGATCAAATCTCATCTCATTGTTCATGTTTAATTATTCTCTAGTATCGGGTATGAAAATATTTAGCTAACAGTCTCTATACATTAAGAAAGCTCAAGCTAAGCCACCTTATCTTCTGACGGTGGGACACTATTAGCAGTTATGTCCCTGTCTCTCAGACTGGAGAAGTTAATGTTCACCTGCAACTTAAATAGGGAACTAAAAGTTTATTGTCATCTTTTTTTGCTGGCGGCACATCTGTTTGTGTGTTTGGACTGGGCTATTTGTGACACAGAGACTGGCTTGAAGTCGGCTGGGACCCTCGACACAGGGACTGGCTTGAAGTCGACTGGGACCCTTGACACAGGGACCGGCTTGAAGTCGACTGGGACCCCCGACACAGGGACTGGCTGGAAGTCGACTGGGACCCCCGACACAGGGACCGGCTTGAAGTTGGCTGGGACCCTCGACACAGGGACCGGCTTGAAGTCGGCTGGGACCCTCGACACAGGGACTGGCTTGAAGTCGGCTGGGACCCTCGACACAGGGATTGGCTTGAAGTCGGCTGGGACCCTTGACACAGGAACTGGCGAGACGTCGGCTGGGCCACAGGGCAGCTGAGGCTCCAGATCTCCGGGCAGCTTAGGGGATCGGCGTCTCCAAGACCCACGCAAAATGCGGGCAGTTGCTGTCAAAAAAACACTGGAGTTTTGTCTCTTTGCTTCTATACTCTTTGGTGGTACTAGAGATCCTCAATTTTAGTTCCAATCTCTGACTACTACATTGCTACTACCTGTAATGCAAATGGCCCTCCCCGACTGGCTAAGTACTGACTGACAGTCGTGAGTTTATGCGTTCTTTGTTTCATAGTTTTGGACACTTTTCTACTTTTATAACAGGGAGTCATTTTCTACGTTCTGCCTGTGAGAAACTTGCAGCATTGAAAACAGGATTAACACATAGGGCTCTATGTTTGTGGCGTTTTGACAGTTTGGTTTTCCCCTGACCTTGAAATTCACTTTTCCAATCAGCACAATGTTGTGGGTGGGAAGCCAGTGAGGCTTCTTCTCTTTATCGCTGAACTAGTAACCCTGGTGGTTGGTCAAGATGGGTAGTGAAAGTGAGGGGATTGCTCATTGCTGGCAAGCTGAAATACATAAAAATTCAAATTACTTTGAATAACGTGTTGTGGCCTAAGGCAGATCATAGATGTTGGCTGACACTTAATGGATGGAACTGTCCACATCTCCTGTTAAAAGAGTAAAGATTTTATGACAGCCTCAAACATTGCTATCAAAGTGCTGATACCCTACACAGGATACGACAGGACCCGGATCTCTGGGGGTGCATATTTGTCAGTGTCCGCTTCCGTGTGTATATGAGCATATGTTCAGGAATATTTCTATTCATAAATCCGTGTTCCCATGTCCACCTGTGTCAGATCATGCATCCTATACAAACATTGTGTATTTTATTGATTCAACTGGACATGTATTGTGTGTCCATTCTAATTCTCTCGCATTTTCCTAGAAAGTTTCAGCAGTGCTGTGCTGGGCCTATCACTCAAGAATTTAATTTATTGCCCATTCATGTGAGTAGTGAAGCCCATGGGCCTCCTGAGGGATTCCACTCCGTGGTCGTCCACCTGAGGGGTCCTGCACTCGCCGTCTGAGATCTCCTGCTTTGCTCCTGTCCAACCCTCTGTTCTTCAGATCCCTGGCCACTTGCCTCTGGATGAGCATATTTTTTATACTAAATGCAGTACCTGTGAGGGTTTCTGGACAATATTTGTCATTGTTTTGTTTTGTTAATTGATTTCTATATATATGTACATTTGCATAAAGAAAGCATATTTGCCCACTCCCATGTTGATAAGATTAAATACTTGACAAATCTCCCTTTAAGGTACATTTTAAACAGATAAAAGTGTGATTAATTTGAGATTAATCATGATTAAATATTTTAACCGATTCACAGCCGTAGTAAAAACAAGTTGCCAACTAACCTCAATTTACATTATTTTTTTTGTATTTTTTTCTCAAACAACACAGAACATGTGATTTATAGAGCAGATTTGTATGCTGTAGCAGAAAAAAACATGCAATTTAATTTCAACTGGACTATAAGTGTAAAGACAACTAGACTTATTATAGCAACCCAATGGCTGCTTAATACAATAGGTCCTCAAAAGTCATCTCATTTTAAAACCGCAAACTTAAAGAACAGGACACAGTGCGCCATCTGCTGGGAAGTTATTATCGTTACTGTTTTGATGTTGACTGCAATAAATGTGTTTAAAGGACAGTATGGTTTCTGCTATGATGAGTTTATCAAAAGATAAAATGAAAATGTTTTAAGTTGAGCTTTCATCAGCACAACTCTAATGTTTACAATAATTATTCTCATGAGGCATAGTATTATGGAGGACCACACGAGTCATGGAAATAGCAATAAAGCATTTAATTGATTAGTAATGATAGAAATGCTAATATAAATGGCAAATGAAGTTGCCCTTATAAATGCCTGATTAAACCTGTATTCTTAATTAAATTTGTGAATCCAGTCATGTATTCCTCTTTTTAAACTGCATTTTCAAATTCCATTATTTATTTATAAATTCATCAATGTTTTTTTAAATGACGTACTTATTGACTGTTTTATGGTGTTTTTGTAAATCCCTTTTCAATTTGAAATATTTGTTGAAGGAATAATATTTCATTTGTAAATTATTTTTATAATTATTTTTATTGACCATTAAAATGTCAAATGATTACTTTATAATTTAGTCAATTTATTCACAGATTAATACATTAATTTGTAAACAAATTCATTAAGCCTATTTTTACTGTACAATTAGTTATTAATCAATTAAATGCTTTATTACTTTTTTTTACTGCTTTATTTTTCCGTGACATTTGTGATCCTCCATATCATAGAATTAATTCTTTGTCAAATAAAAAACAATTGATTTTATTATCAATGTCACATCTTGCCTTTTAGTTCTTCTATAGTGTAGAATTTGCAATAATGTATTTTGGACAGTAAGATAAGATAAGATAAAAGATATTCCTTTATTAGTCCCACAGTGGGGGAATTTGCAGTGTACAGCAGCAAAGGGGATAGTGCAGAAACAAGAAGCAGCAGTAAAAACAAAAATCAAGATACAACACAGTGCAAAAAGCAAAACAAAAGTAGACAGACATATAAAATATGAACAGTTTAAATAGAAGGAATATAAAAATAGGAACAATATAAACAAGGGGAATAATACAAATTGAAACAATATATACAGTATTGACAATAAACAGACTAGTAGCGTCTAAATTAAAGCAGCATTGAGTAGAAATGGAGCAAATATGATTAAAAAAGGTTATTTTTATGAAACGGTCACTATATCCTGACAGTCGTGCATGAGACAGGTAATCTGAAAAAAATCATGTGCCTCTGTGTCCTCCGGTGCTCCTAACGGCATCTGCCGAAACAACCAATCAGAGCCGAGCTGGAGTCTGCTGTCCAGCTGCCGTCTCACTTGCAAACTCCGATCAAACGGTGAAACTATACAGCGCTGATCAAATATGAATCAATATTCTGTTACTGTAATGCCTATTTCTTGCCTCAAATGTTCATGTTGCAGTGTACTGTTTAAAGGGACTGTTTGTAACTTCTTACACGTATAAATCACCGGGGCGGTGTCCCATGTGCGCTCGCGTGTGGCTACGCTGTTCAGACTCAGACTCCAACACAAACTACACAGAAGCACCAAAACCTCAAAGTTATATCTAGTGAAGCCCGTCTTGCAAAACAGTGTTGGCCGCGGTCGGAGGACGCTGGGGAGACCGTAGCTTTGGTCTCCAGGGCCGGAGTCTCCGCTGTACTCTGCTGTCCTCTGCTTGCCTTCACTCACAGCTTGCTCCACCTCACGAGCATGCGTGCACTCTACACACTGCAGGAGAGTTAGTTTAGCTCTGAGAATATCTAGTAAATGTACAGTGGACGTTTGTGCAGAAATAAATGCTGCAGCTCCTCCAGACCAACAGAGGTTTTCCATGTCTTGTGAAGTGACGGGGCTCCGCAGCGAGAAACGTTATCGTCTCCGACCGGGTGCCGGTGTCTTCCTTGTTCCCTCCGACCGCGGTCGGGAGGCTGAGGCAGGAAAAGCAAACACTAGGATCAGCAAACAGTCCCTTTAACTGTAATATGAGAAAGTTTGTGACCCGGCAGCCATTATGAGATAAGTTGAAGAAATACCAAACACCGCCCACCAGCCGGAGCACAGCCAATAGGAATGCTCTCTCTCTGAAATGACCTGTGAGTGGCCAAAGTCTCCCATCACGGGCTAGATATTTTAAAGCCTGAAAACAGAGCCATGAGGAGGAGCAGAGGTCTAGTTTGCTGTCAGAACACTTGAATTACAATATGCTGAAAAGGTTATTATAAAGTTGTTGCCCAATGATGCCAGAGCATCTGGATACTGCAGGTTTAATGTTACTAAAGATGTCTTACAGCACATATAGTGTATGTGTAATGTCTTATTAACTTGTATACCTGTATAACCAGGTGTGAGAAGATGACCCCTCCCCCCTCTCTCAATTCAATTCAATTCAATTCAATTAAAATGGCTTTATTGGCATGACGTAACACTGTACATATTGCAAAAGCATATTCAAACTAGAAAATGATGGAAATTAAATCTCTGAAATGACCTGTGATTTGCCAAAGTCTCCAGTTACAGGCTAGATATTTTAAAGCCTGAAAACAGAGCCATGAGGAGGTGCAGAAGTCTATTTTTCTCTCAGAACACTTGAATCACAATATGCTGAAAGGTTATTATTATAAAGTTGTTGCCCAATGATGCCAAAAACCTTCTGTCTACTGCAGCTCTAATGACCTTGCTCCTTATATATGTATATGTATCTATCACTTCTATTTCTATGTCTATGCCTCGTGAGCGCGCTTCACTTCCTTCCTCCGGACACGCGCACCCTATACGCGTTCCTTTCCATCCGCGCGCCCGCCGGTCAGCCTGCGTGTCTCACTGAGGGGTAACAACAAGGACGAAGAAATGCCGTCAAAAATCATCTTTGACGACGATTATCAAGCCATGGAGGACGCCGTGGACACCGTGGAGGAGGCTGCAACCCGGAAGGTGAGCAGCAGGGTGTAAATAATAATAAATATCTGGTGTTAGCTGGTCTCTTCTCATGGCTGCTCCATGTTTGACAACATGTGGCTAGCTAGCTCCTCGGCTAACCGGCCACACAACTGTTACCATACAAACCAAACCAACGTATGATTGACAGGTTACTGTAGCGACACTATAGTAGTTAAACGTCATTAACATGGTGTGATCAACAGCGGTGTGACTTAAGAAAGTGATCCACTGTTAAGTTAATGTTTAGCATACATGTGTTAGCTTAGCCTAGCTAGGAGAACACGTGGCATGCCCATGTGTTAAATGACCTATAGATGACGACGTGATGACGTAGTATACAGCTGGGCTCGTCAGCTGGTAGTCAAGTACACAACAACAACCTGATCATTATGTTTCTGTGCCTTCATCTAGATGTTTTTTGGTCTTCCTTATTTGAGGATTTGTGATAAATACTGTATCAATAACAAACTTAAAAAAGTGTCTTTCAAGATATTATATATCATTTACCCAGTAAAACTTGTGTTAGAAAGATTCAAGCTGGATATTGATTACAAGTGTGATTTCTGTTGACTTGAAAAAGAGAGTATTTCCCATCTATTCTTTCACTGTATACATACAAGAAGGTTCTGGATGGATGTAGCCAACTTTCTAGAAAAGAAACTTCAGATTAATGTTGAAATAAATATGTTTGATGTACTGATATGAAGACAAAATGGTCAGGAACCAAGCCAATTGTTTATTAGTTTATTTATTTTGCACAATTTAAGACTATACAACATAAAAAAAAAAAATAATGAATAATATACAGTGCAGGAGGAGGCAAAAAAAACACTGGGCTTATCTGAAGCCTCCATCCAGAGACACGATTAATATAAAGAAATAATATGACTACATAATAAAGAAATAATATGACTACATATAAAGAAATATGACTACATATGTCATATGACATAGTCAACTGTCCTGCAATTTATAAAAGCACTTTTTCAAATAATTGTAACAAATAGAACGTGGTGTTTTTTTAACTACTTCGGTATATTATACTGGCCAAAGCTTTATGAAGCTTTGGGGCATGCTTTTCATGTCTCATGTGTGCAATAAAAGTTCAATTTAATCTGTAATACTTTTTTTTTTCAGAAGTGCTGCATTAAATGTAGATGTTATTGTGCAATATGTTACAGTAAAATAAAGAATGAGTACATTGTCCAAAAAGATAAATATAAAATAGTTTTGCTGGTACTAAATAATAATGTACCTTATTTGTGTAGTGTAGGACCAGTGTCCACTGAGGGCTCATGTGTTTTAACTTCCTGGTTGGTATTTATGTATGTATTTATGTTATTCACCTCTCTTCTTATCCCACTAAAGTGCCTTTCACATAGTTTAGCTGCAAAACTGTCAAACTGAGTGAAACGATCTCTGAAGCACCAGTGACATTTGAAACTTCGGACGTCACATGGTATTCTTAATTTGAGACTAACTCCGACACAATGTATTGAAACCGTGTGCTTCACAGGAGTGAAACAAGCTTTGGAGCTTTGATATCATCAGCCCATCTCTAACTATACCTCACATAACAACAGTTACAAGTTGTCAGTGGAATTGCAATATTATGAGATAACTGCAAACTAGATTTTAATCAAGCTGCCAACATTTTTCTTTCTTATAAAGTTGAGTTGCTGCACAGTATTAACGGGTTTAACTGAAATCTATATGCCTTTTATTGTTTCAAAAAAAAAGAACAAGACCAAAGAGGGCAAGAAGCTGAAGAAGAAGAAGCAGTTGGAGGACCTGGAAGAGCAGGAGGACCCAGACTGTGAACCTCCAGCACCAAAGAAGAAAAAGAAAAAAGACAAGCTGGCAATGGACCAAGTGAACGGCCACATAGTTGAGGTCATAGACTTGAACGGCAACATTGATGGTGTAGAAACACCAAAGAAGATTAAGAAGAACGCTGACGGAGACAAAGAGGTCAGTGCTGTGTTCGTTTGAATATGTAGTTACTAGTTGGGTTGATTTCCTAACCAAAAAGGCCTAGTTTTGGAACTAAATGGACAACAAACTGTATTTATTATCCATCAAGTTGTTTAGTGAGACATAGATGATCTGTCCTGGTAAATGGTGAAAAGGCTATAAAGGTCATACTCTTCCCCTTCTATAACATCGTCTCCGCTCTTCTCTTTGGGCTTAGAAAAAAAAGAAGAAGCAAAAGAAAATAGAGGCAGAAACCAACGGACATTCCATCCCAAACACCCCTGTTCAGACGCCTGTTCAGACGCCCATCCAGACACCAGCCCAGTCAAGTGAAGACTCCGCGAGCGACAGCGAAAAAGAAACGGTAAGACTCGCAGACTGATTGTGTTCAGGAGAAGTTGAAAGTTTGTGTTGTTATTTTCTGTATGATAACTTTGTTTGTGGTAATTGAAATAAGTGGTGAAGTGTGAGTTTTGTTGGATAGTTCAAGAGAAATCAAGGTGACCACCATGGGCGCTGTTACTAAATCCTTCTTTCTAGGTGTTACATTTTTGTTATATTATATTGGTGCATTTTATTTTGTTATATCGGGAAATGTCCTGTAATCTTTTATGTGCTCTTTTGACCTTAAAGGAACAGTGTGTAACATTTCGAGGGATCTATTAGCAGAAATGGAATATAATATTCATAACTATGTTTTCATTAGTGTATAATCACCTGAATCTAAGAATTGTTGTGTTTTCGTTAGCTTAGAATGAGCCCTTCATATTTACATAGGGAGTGGGTCCTCTTCACGAAGTCCGACATTTCGCTCTGCCATGTTTCTACAGTAGCCCAGAATGGACAAAACAAACACTAGCTGTAGAGAGAGCCTTTCACGTATTTCCGTTACCTGAGGGCCACTGTAGTTCTCCGACACGCTTGTGAAGCTGCTGCAACGTGACCCGCAGAGTGCAAAACCGTGTTACCGCCAGTCGCCGTCTGACTTCCCTTAGTAGTGCTATTATGGCGTTTCCACGGTTTTGCACTCTGCGGCTCACGGTACCACAGTCTTGGAAAGGGAGGAGTGAGTGGAGGGGGACTCAGTTGGTTGGAATCTGCAAACGAACCACTAGATGCCGCTAAATCCTACACACTGTACCTTTAAGCTTAACTGCTCTTGTAACTTGTAGGATAAAAGTAGAGGCATAGAAATGTGGTTAGAATTTGTTCACAAGAATTGGCTGGCCCCCAATGTGGAAAGCTCCCAGAAGATGTTGGAAATATTTTTAAATTAAGTAACAAAACAACCATGAGCTAACTGCAAAGCAAATACTTTCACTACTCGGCATGTTTTCAAGCATTTAAAAGTTTCACAAATTATGTAAACTTAAATTATTCCATTTAATTTAGTTTGCCTGTTATGTTCAGATTACGTTAACCTTGACTTCTCAGTCTTGGCCTGGATGTTTTTGGGTTGTTTTCTTGAACAGACACTTTTCAAAGTCAGCTGTAGGGTAAGATAACAGTCTTATAGTCTGACTCTGTTTATTTGTTTAGGACGAGACACAAGAGCAGAAGGAAGGGGCCTTCTCCAACTTCAGGATCTCCCAAGTCACCATTGATAAACTAAAAGGTAAACATCATATTTATATTTTATACCTTAGTTTTTACCACTGTGACTTGAGACCAGAGAAAAGAAAATCGGACACATTTGCTGCTCTACCAAAACAAAAAAGCAGCTGCGCAGACATCTTTAATGTATTGACTTCACTTTACAACATATGTATTGTGGCTGAACAACTGCTTTTTTATTGAATACACATGATGGACATGTTTCAGCTTTTGAGTACTTATCTGATATAAATTTATATAGTGTGTTCATAAAAATAATGAACATTTGAATTTGAAATTTAGTGATCACCATTATGGACTGAAATAAGTGCATTAATTCATGTTAGACGCAACTCTTTTCGTACTGAAAATGTACTTTGGAGTGTTAACTGAGCTTTGGCGCTGCTGGGATGCTAAATAACAAATTGCCATGGATCTTCTGCCTTTCTCCATCTCCTGTCATCCCATTTCTTCCCCCTTTTCACTCTCTGTCAACTCTCTTTCTATCATTTTCTCAGCTCGGGGAGTCTCTTACCTGTTTGACATTCAGGTGAAGACATTTAATTCTGTATATGATGGAGAGGACGTAATTGCCCAAGCCCGAACAGGAACAGGAAAGACTTTCTCATTTGCCATCCCGTTGGTGGAGAAGCTCCAGACGGAGTCAGTTGCGTTCATCAGAGGCCGGGCTCCCAAGGTGCACACACATACGCTTTCACATCGATCACTAAAAACTAGCATCAGCCAGAGTCCCAGTATTAGTTTGACCTCTGAGTGTGTTTGTGTATGACTGAGTCTCTTTTCTGTCTGTAGGTCCTGGTGTTAACTCCAACCAGAGAGTTAGCTATCCAGGTTGCTAAGGACTTCAAAGACATCACCAAGAAACTGTCTCTCACCTGTTTCTATGGAGGCAGCTCATACAACCCACAGCGTGAGTCTTGTGCTAAAACACAAATGTTTCCCTAATTCTGAAATAGTTTAAATCATTACAAGAGTCTATTTATTTACATTGATGGGTTTAATGTTATTATAAAGTACTTTTCAGGTTAACTATTTAAATATATAGAAAATACTAACAGAACCTTGTAAATACCAGCTCATTATTTGTTTTTCTTTGTTTTTTGATGTGGTTTCTGTGTACTTTATACATTGATATTAATAATAAATCTCTCCACTCCTCTCCTCCTGTCTAGTCGATGCTATCCGTAATGGTATCGATATTTTGGTTGGCACCCCTGGGCGCATCAAAGACCACCTCCAGAACAATAAACTCGACCTCTCTAAACTGGAACACGTTGTTCTGGATGAAGTCGACCAAATGTTGGACATGGGATTTGCAGAACAAGTTGAAGAGATTTTGGCCTCATCGTATGAGAAAGGTAAAGTAAATTGTTTTTATTTATTAGTTTATTTGACAGGAACGATACATGTAAGCATTGTTACATTTAGATAAAATGAAACTGAAACTATATAAGACTTCTAGCCGTAGCTAATTTGCAGTCCATGTCCCTTGTAAACCTAAAACACACATACACACTAAAGGCTAAACACATATACACTCTAAAATACAAAATACAATGCAAACATAAAAAAACAAATAATAGGTCATGTATAGACAAATAATTGAAACGACGACTACTTGTGAAAATATTTCCTGATAATCTTTTAGGATTGTGTATAAAGGTATTCTTGTTTTTCTGTGTGTGTTTATATTTATGTATGTGTATAAGGTGCAGTGTTAGGATTTTGGTTTGTGTATCATATATACGTTAAAGTACATTAAGAGATCGATATAGTGTGTTTTCCTGATTCTAGCAGCTTTCTCTCATCAACTTCTCACAGAACTTCATCTGAATTTGTTTTCATGTTGTGGGTTTTTGTTTTGGAGGCCCCTGGCTGTGTCCTGTGCTGCAGTACCACTCTCCGCCTTAACTGTCGTGATGTGCAAACAGGGGCGCTGTTTTCCAAAAGAGAACCTAGCTTTATTAAATGCTGTTCAATAAGTGACATCTGGTTGCAAATATAAAATTAACTATCAGAGAAATCCCATAAATTCAAGTATAGGGGACATCAGATTACTGCATACCATGTACAGTTCAAAATTAATACATTTTTGCATTTTTAATTAAGAAAAAAATAATTTTAAGTTCCATGTTCTGTCATCTATTATTCCATAACTTCCTGATGTTTTAGATTTTTTGCCGTGGTATCGTTACAGTTTCAGTATCAGTATTGAGATAATTAGGCCCGGTATCGTATCAAAGTCATAATTTTGGTATCGTGACAACACTATTGCGGTCAAGTATATAAAAATAGGAAAATGTGTGTGTGTGTGTGTGTGTGTGTGCTCCTCTCCAGACTCCGACTCCAACCCACAGACTCTTCTGTTTTCGGCCACCACCCCCCCTTGGGTCTACGACGTTGCCAAGAAATACATGAGACCAGACTGCAAACATGTTGATCTGATCGGCAAGAAAACACAGAAAGCTGCAACAACTGTAGAAGTAAGTACGAGTGACTGTGTGTGTGTGTGTGTGTGTGTGTGTGTGTGTGTGTGTGTGTGAGTGTGTGAGTGTGAGAGTTGGCAGAGGTGAAAGAGGTGATTGGTGCAATTTAACAAGCGTTACAGCGTTCTAAGTTCTTACGCTTAGATCTGTAAGCAGGGACAGTTACAGTAATTGAGACTGTAAAATACGCATGCATATATCTCCATCAGGAAAGCCCAGAAAGTTCATTTGCAGTAAAAATTGCTGTATTTATCCTCATCAACACCAGTGGAATTGTAATCAAGTTAAAGTCTGCCAGCTGGATTAATAAAAATGTCTCTCTTCTCCTTCTGTTTCTCTCTCTGTCCTTTCCTCTGTAGCATCTGGCTATAACGTCTCACTGGTCACAGCGTGCAGCCGTGATCGGCGACGTGATCCAGGTCTATAGCGGCAGCCACGGCAAGACCATTGTGTTCTGTGAGACAAAGAAAGACGTCAACGAACTTTCCATGAATGCAGCCATCAAACAGGTACATTCACATACACATGTAACAGTTTATGAATAGCCAACTCATACAGCGGCATACATTACACCTTTAATTTATAAAATGATCAACTGACATTTCATTCATTTGTTAACCAGTGCTGCTGCCTTACCTCTTAAAACGTATGTTTTCTACTTTTATTTTTGAGTGTTTAATGTGTCAGTTCAACGATACTAGAGATGCACCGATCGAAACCAGCTGGTTTTCAGCTGATCGGCCATGACCGGTGGATGGCCCGGTCAGTGTCATATTTCGGATTTTTTGCCGGTCACATTTACACACGGTGCCGCTGCTGCCACATGATAGTTTTACGTCGGCACACAGCGGCACAGACAGTAACATCACAGTAACGTCACAGCTACACGAACACACACACACACACACACACACACACACACACACACACACGTCGTCGATGTCACAACTGCAAGTCCACAATAAGCGGTGAGGGAACAACCGTAAAAACATTTGAAACAACTAACTTAATCAGACACTTGTATTGTAATTTATTCCCATGCATGCTGCTCATAGTAATCGCAGTGAGCGGCTTGTCTGCCGACGAGCTAAACAGCTAACATTAACGTAGGTTCCATTGAGTTCCAATATGATGCGTTTAAGATCTAATTTAAATATAACTCTATCATGATTTATACAAATATAATCTTGTAAAATGTAGTTTTTGGCATCTGTAGAATATGTCACAGACAGTGAAGGTAATCTATTGACTGTATATTGACATCATACCAGCAACATTACTACAGTTTCGATGTCTATCTGTAGAATATGTTACGGAGATGAAAAAAAGTAAAGACTTATTTTTAAATCAACACTTCCTGCTTTCATTTCAAAATAAATACCCTCAAGCATTTTTTCTGTGGACCGAATTCCTTCATTTGTTAACACAAGCCTTTTATTCTGAAAAATCTGCCAGACAGTGTTGTAGAACATGCAGTGACTTGGAGAGCTCCATGGATGAATATAGTACGGTGTTTTAATTGTGGATTATTACTATTATTTACAAATTACCACACGTTTCTTTACCTTTCTCTGTCTAAAATAAATTTAAAGGATATTTATAATGAAATGAAATGGCCATTATGAAAGGCAAACTCTATGTAGAAAGAAAGGGCTGCAGCAGCAGATACGCAGCTGAAATGCAGCGCGTGAACCACGCAGCTGCCAGGCGACGGCAACGCAGCCACCACGCGCTCCTGACGTTCCCAGTGTGGACGAAGCGTTAGAAATGGAAAGAAGTGGCTTTGAAGAAGCAAGAAAATGTGCAGTGTTCATTTCTTATTTTATTTTTTTTGTATGTTATCAGAGCTGCCAGACCCTCCATGGAGATATTCCTCAAAAACAGAGAGAGATGACGCTGAAGGGCTTCAGGACTGGGGCTTTTGAGGTTCTGGTTGCCACCAACGTTGCAGCCCGTGGATTAGACATCCCTGAAGTCGACCTGGTGGTCCAGTGTGCTCCACCCAAGGTATGACGCGTTGCCAGTAATCAACAAGAATTTCACAACATGAGTATATCTTTGCATTTATCAGATGTGCCATTTGTTTGCTATTGATGTTATATTTTAGATTTATAAATATGTTCTGATCTTGAGGTGCAGATTCCATTCACATAAGACAATACATTTAAAAATTGGCATTTGCACACTTCAGATTGAGTTGAATTGCAAAAAGAAACAGCTGCAGAACACTTATGTGCACAGGTTAGTCAATGAAAAATGAAAAAGGAACTCTTAGTGGACTGCACACTTTTCTATTAACAGTGTTGCATAAAATATGAATCATAAAGGCCTGTCACTGAAAATGTTTCTGTGTCTGTGGTTGGTGTCAGGATGTGGAGTCATACATTCATCGTTCGGGACGTACGGGCCGAGCAGGCAGGACTGGAGTCTGCATCTGTTTCTACCAGAGGAAAGAGGAGGACCAGCTGCGCTACGTAGAAAACAAAGCAGTACGTGTCCTTTTTAAATTCAGTCAAAGCAGAAGAAGACAGAGGGACAAAGAAGAGCATCAAGTTGAGGTGTTTGAGTAGCTATGCGGAAAAAACAACAACAAGGCTTTCAGTCACATCTGGGCTACACATGGGGTGGAAATGGACAAGAGGGAAAGGGAGAATCAAAAGTAGTGAAGACAGAAAAGAAGAGGAGTGAGAGTGTTTCATTAGAAAGGCAAGAGATGAGGAAAGTGCTGCTGCGCTACATAGACAACCAGACTTAAAGTCACCTTATCCCTGTAGTTGGAAATAGTGTTTAAAATTCCACATTTTATTGACAAAGAAATGCAATCTGTGTGACTACTTCAGATGTTTCTATATTGGATATCAACCAAATTACATTATATTTGGTATTATTCCAGGGTATCACATTCAGACGAGTTGGCGTTCCCACTGCCAACGATATCATCAAATCATCAAGCAAGGATGCTGTCAGGTAGGTCATTCTGGAGAGTGAGAGCCAAGTGCACCATATATATTTTGTTTTGGAAGTATGAAACTATTGTAATTGATTCCTATTTGAAACTTTGGACTGTGTCAAGAACATCATTTGGTTATTAATGAGGACTACTATCATTATTTGGGCAACTTAGTTACATAGTTACATAGACTTTAAACAAAGCCTCTGCCCGGCTAAAAGAAATCTCCTTAATCATGATACCGCTCAATGTAAAAAAGATTTCCTGACAGTAGGGGTGGGCGGCATACCGGGTCACGTTTTGCCACGACATGGATTTTGCAATACCACCGTTACCATGATAACACACACACACACACACACACACACACACACACGTTTTGGTTTTAACACACAGAAGGGAGATCTACTTGCCACAACACCCAGTGAACTTCATCACACCCACAAAGGTTATACTGTCCATACTGTCTGACTATGGTTACGTTCAGGCTACCGCCTACCTTTACCTGTGCGTGGCTGCTACCTTGCTGAACTGCTGCGGATCGCGCGCATGTGGTGTCCATACAGACAGATGGAAAATATGTTTTCACTCTTCTCCCGATTGGCTTTGGCAATTAATTTGATTAGTTCATCCAATCATCTGCCAAGTATTTTTTGAAAGTGCCTGCCCTTTTCTAAACAGTTTCCAATGATGGCTTCTCAGATGGTTCTGTGTAACAAACCATCTGGTGGGTCAGGTTAAATAAACATATCATTTCTTAAAAGATTTGTATATTATATACATTGCCAATAGAGTGAAAAGAGGCAGAATCATGTTTTGAGTTGAGTATCCCTTTTTAATTTTGTAAGACCGTGATATAAAAAAAACAAAAAAACAAAAAATACTGTGATATCAATTTTAGGGGGTATCGCCCACCCCTACCTGATGGTGAGCATTTAAGTGTCGGATTGTTAAGACTTTGTTTCTGTATTGTGTCCAGGTTTCTGGACTCTGTTCCAGTTACAGCCATCGCGTACTTCAAAGAGTCGGCTGAGAAGCTGATCGAGGAGAGAGGAGCAGTCGATGCTCTAGCTGCTGCCCTGGCACATATTTCTGGAGCCACAAGTCTAGAGCAGAGGTCGCTGCTCAACTCTGATGCTGTGAGTTTGATTTTATTCTCGTCATTAACAACCTATACTTAACACACAAATATACAGTATTCACCAAAGAGGAAGAAGAAAACCAAAACAAAAGACACAAAAAGTTATATACACACAAACTAATACAGTATAAGAATAAATCTGGACACACTACTGTATAACAGAGGCCACTGCTCTGCACTGAAAACAGACAAGACAAGGTAGCTTCATATGCTTGTTTAGAGCTGCAGTGTTAACTGAAGCAACATCTGCAGGATGATGCAAACTGCAACAGCCCTTGAACACACAGCTGACATGTTATCCATGTTACGCACTAAAAAAATGTGGTGCTTGTCCTCCATATTAGATTCTGTCATGAATTTGTTGGTGCTGTATAACCCTAATTCGTCCTAACTTATTGTTTCTGTTTGTTTTTGCAGGGTTTCACCACTGTGCAGATGGTGTGTTCTCAGGAGATGCATAATCTGGGTTACGCCTGGAGATCCATCAAAGAACAGCTGGGAGAAGAGTTCGAGAGCCACGTTCACAGAATGACCTTCCTCAAAGGCAAAACAGTACGTAAACGCACATTTACTGTATGTACATATGTGAGGTGCTGCTGGGGATTATATACGCGTCAAACCAATTATATTTGTTACATTTCCTGGTTTTTCAAATCCAGATCTTGTTGTATTTTAATACGGGAGCCATTGTGGAACTTCAGCTTCCCAGATTCTACTTTTATCCTCTTTAGGTTAAGAATAGGGGTTTGAGTAATCTCTGTACTAGGAAGAGTATATTTGATTTGGTGTATACAGATATAAATTTGAGCATGGATGTAGGCTACAAATTGACAGCCAAAGAATACTCTTGTTAGATCCCACTTTGATCAGCAATGTCTTGTAAAAAAAGATCCCCACAGGCGCCTCTATAAATGAAAGTAATATACTTGGCAAATGAAAAAGTAAATGGGAAACCAGGTGGTAAATCAAAATGCACATTCTTGTTTAGTTTATATGTGAATTCAGCTACTACAGCCATACTAGACATGGTACATAACTAATTATCCACAGCAAGGAAACAGCATCTGTTGGCAAAGAGTAAATGTGTGAACCCTTTCTGTAGGTGTGACCATGCCTGTTGTGGCTCTTCTCCTGTTAGCAGAGCACGTAGATAGACTGACTCCAGAAACACTCACCATCTCTCCTTTATTGTTTTCATAACAGGGAGTTTGTTTTGATGTCCCCGTTGACAAAGTCAAGGAAGTTCAGGTGAGAACAACTGCGAAAGCTTACATCTGTTCAAGGTGTTTTGGACTATTTATAATGTCTTCAAGATTAAATTGGTGAAGATAAATAATCCAAAGTAAAATATGAATATTTTGAGCTCTAACTAACTGACTATGGTAGTCCTACTAACATCCTTTTCCTTGATCCTTCAACAGGACGGCTGGAAGGACGGTCGCCGGTGGCAATTGACTGTAGCCACAGAGCTCCCAGAGCTGGAGGAGAAGCAGTTCAGTAACCGTGGCGACAGAGGCTTTGGTGGTGGTGGAGGAGGAGGGTTCAGAGGTGGAAGGGGGCGGAGTTTCGGGGGAAATGGTGGCCGTAGTAACGGGTTCCGGAACGGTGGCGGTGGCGGTGGCTATAGCAACAACAGAGGAGGACACAAACGCAACTTCAGTCAAGCTTTTGATTATTGAAGTGCCAACCTGTGGACTGATAGGACTGACTGCCTCTCAGTGGAGCTGGCAGGGGTTTTTATTGGCTGTCAATGGGGTGGGGGATGGACGTATCTCCTTCATGAAGCTGAATTGGGAGCTTTCAAATATAATAACAGGAGTTTCATATACAATACATTAAATGACCAATCTTCCCCTCTGAAAATTGTACCATATATTAACACAGGACCACTGGCAGCCTTTTTGAAAGGTCTGATGTGTGTTTCTTTTAGGTGACACATTAGTTGAAACTCATGAATTTTTTACCACCTAAATTAGTACATAATTGGGTCACTATGTCTTGAATTACAGGATCAAAAGAATTGGCTAATCAACCTGTAGTAAGAATTCAGCATTATGGGATGACATGAAATGAAATGAATGACGTTTGAATGCATCATCCATTGAGTTTATGTAAAGCGTTACTCTTTTTTTTGTACTGGGTATTTGGGGAACGGTGGCAGCAATCAGACTTGAAGGCACCTCATTCTGACCTAACAACTTGTAAACATGCTACTTGTTACATGACTGCACTAGATAACTCTGTGAGAGTGTCATGTGGGAGGCACTGTGTTTCTGCTCTGCACCCACAGAGAACAGCGGTGAAATGGGTGTTAAACTTTACAGTTGTGTTCAGTGTTGGGTCGCTGCCTTACCCTCAGCTGAAACTCTCTCCCCAAAGATATATTGGATGATTGCTTTGCAATTGCCTCTATTTAATAACTGTATCTACTGCTTCCATTCATTTGAATGAAATGACTTTCATTAAAAAAAGGTCAACTCAGGTTGTGTTTTTTCTTTTTAAAGGGGTGTGAAATAAGCATATTTACAAGCACAAATGTTGGTGAGCATAGATTTCAGTGTGAACTGCTTTTGGGAGCCTGATACTTTTAACTTCAGCTGGCCTTCAAGAAGATATACACATTTCTGTCTCAACAATTAAAAAAACCATAAGCATCCAATCAAAGGACAAACAATATTCTTTTTACTCATATATGCATTGTTAATGCAATGAGAAAGATGAATATCAGCTGCTGATTGAGTATATTTATTTATGATGTATGTCTTTTACAATACAAAGAAATTGTCCACATTTTTATTTTAATCTATTCTGTAGTTTTCCAGAGAGTTTACGTGAATCTGCAAGAAAATGCTATCCCTTTGTAAAGTGCATTTGTATACATAATTACACTGATACCATCTTGATAAAATATTAAAAAGGAAACACATTAGTGTAAATTACACCAGAAACTATTAAAAGTATAAAATAAATGGGGTTTAACAGTAAAATATTAAAGTATTTCTTACAATATTTCATGTGCAAAAATCACATTTAAACATCTTTAAAGGACTGGCACTGTTTCTTGGGAGCAACACATTCAAGTATTTGACTTTTTTTTTAACCTGAATTGACAAGGAGCTCAGATACATTTTTCTTGGACAAATGATAATTATTTGCTTCCAGCTACATCTAGCTCATAATTGTGATTCATAAAAAAACTGATTTTGATGCAGGCACATAAGAACAAAAATTAATAATCACCAATTTCAACTGATTTTTTTTGTAAGCTTCCTGATAATTATGTTAAGTGTATCTTCCACAAGGATTTTTTTTTCAAATGTTTTTCAATCTGCCGATAAGGACATTGAATTAGTCTGTGGACCCGATGCATTGAACCACACTTTAAATACAATAAATACAAATCTTAAGAGCAAATACATTGAAATAAAACACTTGATCATTAAAAACTCTCCTATCTGAGATCCCATAGTGTTAGACCTGAGCTCATGTCTCAATAATTTGATTGGCAGCCCTTAGGTGGTGAGAGGTCTGCTGGTTGGGTGCCACTGTGCGATGCCAGTGTGTGCTGGTTGTTGGGTTTCACTGGTTACAGTTGGTTGTTATGGACTACAGATCTTCACTGGTAATTTGAAGTCCATTGACGCTGGGGTTCTCCTGAATAAAGGCATCATCATCCTCCACCTAGGTGACAGGAAGGCACACACACAAAGAAAGATCTCATTGAAGAGTAAATGAACAGACTCATCCTAACCGAGAGTTTTTATATTGTTATGATGATGTCTGGCTTTAAATGTAACTCATTTTTCTTTGACCATGTTTGTTGCATCTAGCGTCTTTGAGTTCCATAAAAGCGCTATATAAGTTGAATTTATTATTATTAGATTTTTTTCAAATTTTTTTGAAGATGTTTTTTTTTGTATTTCTGATTTATTTGACTAATAAATTGGATAGAGACAGGAAAGGAAGGGGAGAGAGAGGGAGATGACATGCAGCAAAGGGCAGCCCCGTCAGTACACATTTTGATTATTGAAATATACAAAAAGCTGCTTTGTCTGCAGAAGATTTGAGCTTTGTAAAACATAATTACTACAGCCCTGCAATTTATGTTGTTTATAAGGTTTCAACGTTACAATTATACCCAGGTTATATATAAATAGTTATTTAAATATAGATTATTTATTTTGCACAAATTAAGACTACACAAACATAAAAAAAATCTATATAATATACAGTGCAGGAAGAGGCAAAAAAACAACTGGGTTTATTTGAAGCCTCCACCTAAATAGTGTTCAAATTTCACAATGTTATAGAGAACACAAGATTAATATACATAAACAATAATACTACCCAATAGTGATGACAAACAATTAGAATAAGATATATAGAGTAACAATAAATATATCAAAAGATTATTAGATTATTGAAGTGGTTGGCTTTCACCTGTACTTGGTCACCAGTTCAATCACTATGGGTGCCTACATTGTGTAGAGTTGGGCACATGACTTGGGAGGGATTTATATAATATACTATATAATTATACTCCACTACATTTCAGAGTTGACTATTGTTATATGACAGCTTTAGTCCCTTTTAAGAATAAGATTGAAAAAAGTGATTTTTATCAAATAAAATATCTATCTTGTGAGCCTTTGGCGGGGCCTGGCCCCCTCAGGTTTGAGACCACTGGATTAAATTACGGAATTGTATATAAAGTAGTTAAAGTGACTGTTTGTAACTTCTTACACGTATAAATCAATCCGGGTCGGTGTCCCATGCGCGTTTGCGTGTGGCTACGCTGTTCAGACTCAGACTCCAACACAAACTACACGGAAGCACCAAAACCGCAAAGTTATATCTAGTGAAGCCCGTCTGTTAAATAGTGTTGGCCGCGCTCGGAGGACGCGGGGGAGACCGTAGCATTGGTCTCCAGGGCTGGAGTCTCTGCTGTACTCTGCTCCTCTGCTCCTCTGCCTGCTTGCCTTCACTCACATACACCGTTCTTTCTCGCTCACTCAGCTCGCTCCACCTCACGTTCATGCGCGCACACTACACACTGCAGAAGAGTTAGTAGCTCTGAGAATATCTAGTGAATTTACAGTGGACGTTTGTGCAGAAATAAATGCTGCAGCTCCTCCAGACCAACAGAGGTTTCCCGTGTCTTGTGAAGTGACGGGGCTCCGCAGCGAGTAACGTTATCTTCTCCGGCCGGGTGCCGGTGTCTCCCTCCGACCGCGGTCGGGAGGCTGAAGCATGAGAGCCAACACTAGGATCAGCAGTGATTCATGGAGAGACCTTCGTCTGGTCAGCTAACATTACTGCCAAGCAGGTGAAATATAGAGTGATATTGTGGTTTTAGCTGACGTGTGTCGCCTCACTGTTTTGAGCGATGCTCGTTCATGTCTATGTAGGGCGAGCACAAGCGTGAGCAACAGGACGCTGACTTTCGTTGACTTAACGGCCACATGTGTTGCTGTTAACAAGCAATTTCTGATTCTTACAAACAGTCCCTTTAAAACTGTCATTGGGATTAATTATGTAACAATCTTCAATATTTTAAGAAATCTCATATTTTCAATGTCCTTCTCAATTGTCAGATCTTCATGGAATATTCTTAGTTTTTTCATTAAATCAATCTATCTCCAAGCGAAACAGCGCCCCCTGGATTACACTGTGTTGTGAGTGGGTGAATGTCAATGCGCCTGTGTGGTGACAGATGGTATTGCACCATTGAAGAGAATAACGCAGGTGGAAGTTGATTAGTAACGTCACGCCGGAGGGAGCGGTCAGGACTCGGGTAAAACATTGTGAAGGTGGCCTCTTTTACTCCTAATTAAAGTCTAGAAAGTTAGTAAGGTCGTTCAAATTAAACAAACTGCGTAGTTAGCAAGTTTTCCCAGCAACTTGGAAGCAAGACTTGGACACTCAACATATATCGGACAAGAACTACAGTGGGGGAAATATGTGACTCTCTGGACACCTGTGGAGGACAGCAGGTCTTCTTGATACAAAGGTAGGTTGAGTCAAATACTCCCCTCTTCCTGCTTGCATTGTTGTTTTTCTGATGGCAAATGACCAGTCGCTGTCTGAATGAACATAACCTTACATTGTTGTATATGCAATTGTTATTGCTGGCATATTGCATGTAATGGGGTTGCCTGAATTTCAAGAAAATAGCAAAAATCTATTTAAAATATTATTGAAAAAACATCTCCTAGCTGAACAGCTCTCTGCATCTGCTGATATTTAGCTAACATCAAATCATAAAAGGTTTAATGTTGGATAAATACAAAGTCCCGTTAATATTTATGGTAAAATAAGTTGTTGCTTGTTCTGTTTTTGTATGTTTTTGTATTTTGACAAAATATGCTATGGTCCAACCACTAATGAATCATATTTACCTCTATGCTCTGTGAATAGTATTAACTTGAACCTAGGTCCTGTGTTGTGTGTTGGGTTGTGTCTTGAATATGGTTGTGTTTTGTTGCTGTCACTTTTGATGTTGTGGTCATTGCTGGTAAAGATTGTAATGTGATTGTGTACTGAAATGTAGCCTAAAACAGTTCAAAGTGATTTAAGTGGACTCCAGGAAGAATAGCTGGGCTTCAGCCACAGCTAATGGAGATCCGAATAAAAGATAAAAGATACATATTAACGGTTTAGCTACTGAAGTTTGTCATTTTTGTTGTCAAGTCACCTTTTTTGACTGTGTGTGATTTGTGACCGTTTTAGCCTATGCAGAAGTCTGGTTGTTGCTTATTGGATTTTTTAATCATCCTTCCTTTTCTTTTGAGTTGTGCTGTATAATGAATAATTACCTTTAATACCTATCCTGCTAAGAAATCCCATATTTATATGGAGATGACTGTTATGTATTGGTGGGGTCTCCTAGCTGCTCATTTACACTACCAGAATTTACCAATTTATGGAGTTATGAAACTTGCCATAATGTTTGGGTGTCTGAACTAGCTGCCATTTATGTTTTAGTAATTGATAGTGTATAGTTATGCTTTACTCTTTATGTTTTCATGAAGACAAGAGAACCAAATGGCCAATGGACTGGCCATTTGGTTCTCTTGCCACCAGAAGGCGATCGAGATGTTTTGGCTTCACTTTAGGGGAGTTGTCGAGTCATTTCGTCCTTCTTGTATACAGTCTATGGTATAGAGTGCTCCAGGAATGAGTCCTAAAACCAAGGCCTATTGAAAGAGGCTGGGACACGGGTCCTGAGCTATGGGATATGACACATGCACAATGTAACTGGAGCTGCGGTCGTGCGTTGCTACTGGCTCAGATTTTACTGCGCATGTGTTGTACCCCAAAGACATGACGCGTTGATGATGCGTGACAGTTCCTCTTTTCACCCTTCTTACCTAAAACACGTAAATGAGTTAGCATTTTAGCACTTCCGGTTCACACGTCTGGAAGTCAATGTTTTTTTTTTAATGGGTTTTTAGTTAGATACCTGAAATAAGGTCTGTGGTTAACACAAGCTTAGGAGATTTAAACGTTTTGTTCTACGACATAAATACGTCCATAAATATCCCACTCATGAATTTTGAAGCCTTTATGTGTCTTAAAAAAGGCGATTGCCAACAAGTGGCTTATTTAAACTACTAAACGTCATCACGCCGACTCGTCCGCCTTTACAGCCTCGTTGTGTATACTCGCGCTCATGCAACCGGGGTGTAGTTCGTCTATAGCCTAACGTTAGCTTTTTACTTCTGGCGATTGCATTCACACTTAAAAAATAATAAAGTGGTGTTAATTTGTGAAGATTATCTTGCTGAACTAAACGTGTAAGTATCATAAACGTGTGTTTGCCACAGATCTTATTTTCTGCAATAGTTCAAAACCCAATGGAAAAATCCCCTCAGCTTTTTGTCGAGGGAACCAGAGTGATGCTAACTTACTGGTTGGCCTACAAAAATATGTCATACCTGGAACCCTCTATATGCATGAATGTGTTTCGAGTGTTGTTGTTGCTTACTTCTATTCTCTCTTTGTAGTCTTTCTCTGTGCTGCGATAGGACACCACGTGGATCAGAGTGTAGACTCTGCAAACAGAGAGGCACCAAGATGAAACACGTAGAACAAGTAGAAAAATATGGGAAATAAAAATGAGGAAATTGATGTACAGTAGTTCCAAAAACAGGAGATGGCATTATAATTCTCCATTAAGGCAGGAATTTATGAATCAAAAGTTTCCTGCTCATGGTAGGGGAAAATATCCAGTACCAGTTTAAAAACTTTGGTATTACTTTGCCACAGAATCAAACCTCCAGTATCTGAAAGTTAAGATGTTTTCCTGCTTAGTTTTCAAGGTCAGTCTGTGAGTTAGCTTAGAGGATGTCAATTACAAGTCTGATATTACAGCTGCAAAAAAGTAAAAACTGAATGTGAATGAGAATATTGTGGGTGTGTGGCACATACGCAAGTTTGTGTGTTAGTGTACCTGTGATACAACATGGCCATAAACTGGATAAGGAGAAGAATAGCAAAAGAGAACAGGAACATCAAACTGAGAGGCTCCACCTGTCAACACAAAATGACAATAATGGTGATTACTTTTGCTGGAGTGTGCTGACAAACATTCAAAAAGATGCCACAGTCCTATCTCTATCTCTGCCACACATGCATATAGGACTGTGTGTCTGTCTTGTCTGTCTGCGTGTCTGTCCCAACCTTGAGGGGTTCTCCAGATTCAGTTCCGTTTGGAAAGTATTTAGGGATCTGGATGCTGAGGACATCACTTCCAATGGCCTGTAGGAAGAAGGTAGCTACCACCCACAGCACATTGACGATGAAATACAGGAAGACTGCCTGTGGGGAAGAAGGAGAATTTAATAGTTAATACTCTTATGTCTTCATACTAAGATCTAAAATGTCTTTGCACATTGTCATTGGCCTGAATAATACCTTATCTAAAGCTGGGCTCAGACTAGGGCTGTGTATTTGCAAGAATCTGGCGATACGATACGTATCATGATACAGGGGTTACGAATCAATATATTAGGATATATTGCGATACTGTAAGCAAGTTGATATATTGCAATTTTTCAAAATCTAATTTTAGCGAAACTGTCATAAAAAAAGTTTACTCTTTTATGCAGTCACAACAGCATTTGCATTTATGACAGTCCCTGTAACATCTAACATCATAGCACTACTTTTTGTGCAATCTGAGTCAATCTCAGCCACTGTCTGCCGCAAAGCTTTGCCTGTAAGCTGTTAATTAAAAGTCGATACAGTGTTTTTGAGAATCGATACAGTATCACAAAACATAATATTGCGATACTCAAGTGTATCGATATTTTCTTACATCCCTAGCTACAGGAGTTTTGGGCCAATTTATCCCATATTCACCCTCCCAACAATCGGAAGAGAAATCTGGTCTGGGACCTTATTTGGTATTATCTTCTGGTAATGTGAGGGGTTCAGAGGTCCAGTCTTAAACCTTCCGAGCTGTCTGCTTATGTTTTTTGCAAAGCATTACTACAGCAAGTTGTTGCAGTTGAGTCTCCATTTTGTTTACATCTGCTTCCCCATGAGATCACCTGAGATCTCATGAAGTGCATTGCTCCCTCTGGCACGATGAGCTTAATAATATCCTGTACTAGTGTGTGATGCGTCATTATTTTCAAATCTTGTAGTGTGTGCATATTTGAAATTAGAGAGAAGAACATCTGTGAAGTTTCTCCTTATGTGTATGATATAACCCGATTACAAAATCGGTTAGGATTTTAAAACTCCTGTAGTCTGAGATTGGCTAGAGCATGACTGATAAATCAGCAGTTGCACTTGAAATGCCAAAGATATATCTGAGGTAATTTAGAAAGTGTCATCATTACATACTGTTGTTTGTCCACAAGACCTCACTGACAAATTGTTTTTCAAATGTAATCTCACGTTCACTACATCTTGGAATTCTTTGATAACCAAACATTTATCATAAATGTATGTTATGTTTATGCTTGTCCTTGGTCTCTCCCTTTCTGTACCAGACCCCTCAGTAGGCTCGCCACTACCAATACAGACTGTTTTAATGAATAAACTGTCCTAATACATTAGCAGTATTTCAAGGTCCTAACAAAATGAAGATACACAATTCATGTGAGACAGAATTCGTGCCAGAAACAAAAAAAGACACATTTGCATAAACAGTAAATGCAGATAGCAGACCTTGTTGCGTAGTGACTTTAGTTCTCTGGTGACGTCCTCCAGATGTGCTTTAGTGTCAACAATAGGCTTCAAGTAGCGATCGAGTAACTTGTTCCAGAAGTCTTGCTCACCCTAAATACACACACACAAATGCATGCACACAAATATTTTATTAGGATTTATTTGAATAAAGGCAAAATTGGAACTAAATAGGTCAGTTGTCCAACTTAATGGCTCCATAGGCAATATCAATTTGATCTGACTGAGGCCATCACAAACATGATCATGAAATAATATTTCAGGATTTTACTTTAAAAAAAAAAAAATAGATTTACCTTCATTAACATAATCAGTAAAAAGTAAAACTGCCAAAGCATTTACATCTACCTGGCTTTGACACCTTACCCTCAGCATCTTACCTCATCAAGTCTTTGCACTTGCGGGGCGGTGAGTGTTTTCTTGATTGCACCGGTTACTCTCTTCTCTAATTTCTCCATTCGACTGGTTCTGAGGATACGCCGAGACTGTAAGATAGAGAAAGTCATTTACTCACTGATTCAATAATTCCTCTTCTCCTTCTCTTGTTTTTTATGTTTTGTTTCCATAAAATGAAAAGCCTCTGAAATAGAAGCATTCGAATGTGATACGATCAAATTATACATTGTATTTATAATGGATGTGTTATGACGGGAATTGTTGAAAAAAGAGAACTGAAAATATTTCACACATTATTTTAAGAAGAACTTATTAATTTAAACCAAATCAATTGCTTATGTGCTATTATAATATATTATTATTATTGTTATTATTACATGCTCTTCCAGTGCATATTGTAACTCCTCCAGCTGGCTTTCTGACAGGACATCTTCAGGCCCCACTGCACTTAGCTCTCCATTAAGAGTGTCTGTTAACATTAAGACCAACTCCTCACACACATCATCCTCATTTTTGTTACGGAGTGTGTATCTGGGGACAAAAAAGAAAAAACACAAAACAAATAACTGTAATTACAAATGCAATTGTAGAGTTTTAGCTGATACAACAGTGTGACTGTGTTTGAGACCGCCTTAGGGCACAAAAAATACACATCCACACACGTATAACACAAACACGAATAAAGTTTCTTACAATTAATGCTTGTACACATACCTGCAAGTAAACAACACACACACATAAACATAGAGGGAATATTAGACAGTATTTCACTATCAATTAAATCTTTGGATACAAGTTTAAAAGTGTCCATGCTGGGCTTGTCTAAAGCCCATGTGATAACATAATTAACAATACGTACAGACACATGTATATAAATGGATACAAACTTGTTTATTAACCTGTTTTCAGTGATATTCACTGTTCATTTTGTTCAAACTTTGCCACAGTTTTTGTGGATATTGTGACAAAAGCCTGGTGATTAAGAACATACAAAAATGTAAACTTCTCTGTATAATGTTTATTATATACCGTATTTGTTCTTGTAGATTTCTCTTCAGGTTGAAATAAGTCAGCTTCTTCAAAAACTCTTCTTTCACTGGCTGTACCCAGTCTACACACACACACACACACACACACACACACACACACACACACACACACACACACACACACACACCAATAACGTCATTATAGTATGCTATACATACTCTGTTCGAAATTGTATGAAATACAGTACGTAATTACAAATACACTGTTAAAGTGCTTCTTACCGCTGACTGGAAGCTCCTCTGTTCCCTCTAGGTCAGCCGTCATTAGGTCATCGTCATCCTCATTATCCTCTTCCTCGGATACAGATACGCTCCTTTTGATGACACTGTCATAACTGCACACAGGCGCACACACATTTTTGTGAATGTTGGGTAGTATGGATTTCACAATTCAAGTGTATATGTGCTTTTGTCCTTCTACAAGGATAATCTAAATCTAAGTCAGCAGTATGTAGAAGTGAGTTTGTGTGCATGGGTGTGTTAATAATCTTATGAGCGTCAGTTTGGCCAAATGACTAAACAGTTGATTAACTTAATGGCAGTACAAGTTTCTGATGGATTGAAATATTTAGTGACCAAATAAGTTATTGATAATCAGAAGAGAAGAAAGAAAAGACAAATAAATACCTGCTACTGGAAGCAGAGTCATTGACTTTTACCACCTTCTCGTTCGGTTTGTCAGTTGAAGGTTTCTTAGCTCTTTCGTCAGCTTCTTCTTTGGTTGTGTCGATTTTGGCTTGAGGCTCCAACTTTGCAGCTGCCTGTTGAGGTATTGAGTCCTGGTTGGTGATTGGAAGGGGAGGGGCTTGCTGTGCAATCTGGCCTGTGATCTGTCGAAGCATCAGATTCTCTGTTTCCTCTGTTATCTGTAAAGCAACAGGATAGAATTAATGGATCCGTCCATCGATTCATCCACTGGAAGGCTTGCCTGTAGCTGTTTGGTTACAGTACCGTTAGCTTCATGTCCCAGCAGCAGAGTTTACAGTTTCTGTCACACAGAATATCATGGTTCTTCTTCACTTCCTCTTCTCCCCTGACAGACAGACAGGCAGACAGACAGACAGACAGAATGATGGGACAGTGAGAAAAAACATGGATGTATAAAGAGAACTGAATACAGCTTTGGAGGCAGGCTCCTGTTCATTCCTTTGAGAGTTGCTCAGTGGCATATGAAGCCAAAATGGCTAGACTGTCAAGTGATAAAGTACCCGGATCATCCGGCGATCTCCCGCATAAAGTACCCGTATTACCGGCGATCTTCCGCATCCATTGGGCACATAGAGCAGGTGCAGTAACGTTTCCTTTAACCCCGCCTCCCAGCCCTCGCTCCAGCCCCGGTCTGGGTCTCATTCATATGAACGGAGGAAGGAAAGTAACTCTGGATTCGGCTATTAGTGCATTTTACAACTTTTTAGGAACTAATGATTTAAATAAGGGCAATTCAAGCGTCCATACTAGGAAGTTGATTTACCTAAAAAAAAATTATCCGCCGAGTTACAGACGTCTCTTTCCTAATGTAAGTCTATAGGAAAAAGTTTTGGGCCCAATAGCATCACATGATCGTCATGGAAGTTGTAGTACCTCCGTTTGGCCACTACAAAAATTTGCTTCACTGCCCGTCGCTGTTCCTGGGGGCTTGATAATAAGACCTGGATACAGCCTTTTTTCCAATTTTTTTTTTCCAGTGGCCACTCACGGTATTGCAGCGAAAAATCCCCCTGCAGCCGAAAAAGCATTTTACCCATAGACCACCATTGTAAAAGAGACGTTTGTAAAACTATTGACAGGAAACCTCAAACTGCAAACAAGGTTTTTCTATTATGAATTTTTGATCCATAGAGGTTTTATATTTGTGAGCAATTCTCATTGGACTGAATAGGCGCCATCTTAGTTTTTATTATACATCCAAAGAAAAAACATATACCCATTAAAATACAGTGATTTCAGTGAGTGATTATTGGGAATGCAGATTGGCATAAATGAAAACAAATTTATTCCTTGCTGTTTCCACTTGGATGGATTAAATACGTGAATCATTGATCAACAATTGCCTGATCCCACCACGAAAATAGATAGATGACTGGATGGATTTCATCATCTTAAATTCTACATAACTGTACATCACATATTAATATATACCCATAGCCCACCTTTTTGTGGTTTTTAGTTGGTTTGCTATATATTTCAGATATTGGACTGTAGATACTTTATTTCTTGCCTCTTTAAATTTCAAGTCTCAGGTTAATTGTGTCTTTGACATTAACAATTCATATTTCCATTTTTCATGTTTTACTGCTTATGCTCCTCCTAATACTACTTTTACATGACCCCTTACATAAAGTTATCTTTACTATTACAACTAACACCATTAGTGCTCAAATCAGAAGTCAGGCAATCAACTAGGCTAATAGATTGACTTTGGCTTAATTGATGATTAATTGTAAATTAGGGGGGGTTCTGGCCGCTTAATGTCATTGTAAATTAAGAATTAAGTAATTAGAATATGAATCATTAATGCAAATGATTGTTTGCAGCTGAAAGTACCACTCCTCCTTCTAAAAATGATCAGTGCATTACTTGGATTCCCTTGTGCCCCAGGACACAATGTGCATGTTAACCAGTGAGTAGATGGTCAGTAGGAGGTATCCACTGGGGATACAGATGAAATACATCAGACCATAGATAATCATCCCTGGGGGAGAAAAACACATAAAATAACTGAACATAAAACTTTTAAACATAACGTAACGTAACATTACATAAAACTGTTAACATATTATAACTAAATAATGTTAAAAATAATATAATATAACCATACCACATTCCTCTGGGTGTAGTAGAGCTGTCACTGCGTACATGATTGCCATAGAAACCAAAAACAAGCCAGTGGGGGTCAGGAAGGTGCCCTGAATCACCATATCACCTAAAAGGGGAACATGGTGTGTGTATGTTCATTTAGGGGTTTAAAATAAATTGACTAAATCATGATTTGAAAAAAAAAAAAATATCACACAGTAAAAAACAAGTCACAAAGAGTTTTTACCCACCAATGATAGAAAAGAAGGATGCAGTCATGAGGAAGGCGTACAGCACACTCATAATGGCAGCGATGGTTATTTGGGTATTGGACTTGGTTGTAAAACAGATAATGATGTAGAAGACCGGAGGAATGCATGCGACGATGATGGAAAGTGTACCAACCATTTTGAAGACAAATTGGAAAGCACCTGGCAGGAAAAGACATAGAAAGAGAGAGGGGAATAGGTAAAGAATAGATGCAGGTAGATGGATTTTATTACAAAGATTATTAATACAGATCTGCAGGGTATCCTAGTAGTAGTCACCATTACAGTTTATGATAAAGTCTGTTTTGATTTAGGCCAAGTCCATGGTTGTTTCATATATAGATAAGGGCTGTCCCGAACATTGTTTTTTGGGCTTCGAAGCTTCGGTGAGAAATATTCAAAGATATTCGAAGCCTCGCGACGCAGCACAGCAGGCGGACATGTTCTTCTGTCTGTCTACATCTCCCCCTTTTCAGCGTCGGGACAGTGCCGCTGCCGCACTACTGTACACACACACACTCCTTTACACACAATAAATAGCAATGTCCATCTGACAATAACTAATAATAATAAATGTTTAATATGAATACTGAATAATGTTGTGGGATTATTCCTTATTTCATGGGCTATTTTGGGATTTCCACTCTATCATTACAAACTTCTATCTTCTATCGTCACGTGACAAAGTAACTTGTAAAGTTCTTCTTCGCTGCTCTAAAACAGTAGTTGCCAGTGGCAGCCATGATACATCCTGGACGACAGCACAGTGAGGCTACTGTTTTGGAGCGGCCAAGAAGAATTGATTTCCCTTTAAACAAGTTGATTTTATTCTGGGGGTGATGAATTATTTTATCGGATCGGTGCCTACTCGCAGATACCCGATACATGTAGATGTACCGATTTTGGGCAGTATTGAACGCATTTCTGAGACTGGTATCGGTATTGGAACAACTCCATACAATTTATGACCCAAATTTTACAATGTGACTGCTCCCACGACCCATATTTACAAACCAACCAATCAGAATATGACATGAAATGAAGCAGAATGAACAAGTAAGCTAGCGTAACTTGTTAATTGTCATCTATGAACAGCTACACCAAAAACAGTTATTTTTCAGTCTCTAATTTCATGTAAATGCATAAAGGCTCTGACCTGAGTGATGCATCCAACCCTCACTGAGTCATAAAAAGTATGACAAGGGGAAACAGAAGGAGATGAGAGAAGCAGGGACACAGTGGTATAGAAGAAAATGTTTGCCCTACTGCAGTCATTAGACAACCCCCAGGAAGGAAGGGTTTGTAGAGTAATAAACTAGACCTGAACCTACCTGCTATCATGAGAGTCACAGAGGCTGGACCCAGGATAGAGGAACTAACGGTGAACATCTGGTAGAAGATGTAAAGCCTGGAGATGGACGAGTTTCTCTTCACTGTCTCTGCACCACTGTGATTTAAGGCACAACCACATAAAAGTTAATACTGATACAATGTATATGTCATAGTGTCATAGTAGATAGCTGATTGAGGATGTAAAGCGTGTAGATATCACTCTGAAACACCAGAAAGAAAATAGAATCTAATCGGAACATAGCAATTTTTAATTCAAGTGTTTTTATGCCTTCGCACCGGCAACAGCCGCAACCGGAGACATTATGTTTTTGGGTTGTCCATCCGTACGTACAGACGTCCGTCCGACCGGTCCATTCTCATGAATGCGATATCTCAGGAAAGCCTTGAGGGAATTTCTTCAAATTTTGCACAAACATCCCCTTGCAATCATGGACGACCTGATTCGATTTTGGTGGTCAAAGGTCAAGGTCACTGTGACCTCACAAAACACATTTTTGGCCATAATTCAATAATTCAAATGCCAAATATGATAATTTCACACAAATGTTTAATAGGATAAAATGATGAAGTGATGACATTTTGGACAGACAAGGATGAGAACTGCAACTTGACTGGTTGGCGGACATATAGAACCGTGAAGTGGTAATTTTAGTTTAAATCAGTTAAGTGACAACGTACCTGGCAAAGGATGTAAAATCCACTATTGATAATAATAAATAACACTAACCTGTGCAGAAGGTCCAGTGTATTAGCCAGTGTAGATGGTCCCCATCGCCTCCTCTGGTTGTAGAACTCTTTGAACTCCTGTGGTGAATTAGTGTATGCATCTGATGCAGCATTGTATTCGACACGCCACCCTTGTTGCAGCAATAAAGTACACAGCCAACGATCCTCCCCTAGAAACATATACACGCACACAAAAGACACAAAAGAAATGTGAGAAAGCGAGGTGCACTAGGTCTGTGTATTGGCAAGAATCTGGCGATACGATACATATCATGATACAGGGGTTACAATCCAAAACATTGCGATATATTGCGAGTGTAAGCAAGGCAATATATGTGATTTCTTAAAATTAAATTTTATAAAATCTGTCATAGTATAAAGAACATACCACCATATGCATAAAATCTGAGTTAAAAAAGTTAACTTTTTTATGCAATCAGAACAGTGGGATCTGTATTTGCATTTATCACAGTCCCTGTAACATCCAACATCACAGCACTACTTTTTGTGCAATCTGAGCCCCTGTTGGCCACAAAATTTGGTGTGTAAACTTTCAATTAAAAATACATAATGTTTTTGAGAATCAATACAGTATCACCAAACATAATATCACAATATTTACCTACACCCCTAACGTGCACAGTCAAAGAAGAACGGTAAAGAAACAAAACTAGGCAAGGTAAAAATGGTTTGTGCACTTCCCAACCAACCTTGATCATATTGCACATATTCCGAAGCTCTGGTTGCAGTTGTTGTGTATCTCTTCAATACATTGTCATCCATTAATGCCGATCCTCTAAAGAGACTGAAACATCCTGGACTGCACAGCACAGAGCCAAACACATGCTCTGAGGTCTTCTGTAGCCAGTGGCCTACTGCATACTCAAACTTCTGGTACCAAACCATGGGACCTGGGATGGCAGGCGAGCAGAGATTCACAGAGACAAATTTATAGAGAAAAATGAAAAAAGGAAGACAAAAAGAGGACAAGTGAAATGAGAGACAGTCCTCAGCAGTTAATATTCACAAATGCTCATTTCTTAAATTATCTCTTTCCACTCAGTCACGTTGAGGGTTATAGAAGCTGGAGTATGCTGGACAGGACCAGTCCATCACACACAGACATTTAACGAGCCCCACTCCTACCTTTTGACAAATTAGCTTCATAAAACTTACTGACTTATTTTTGGACTGTATGAAACTACACCCAGAAAGCACCAGTGCCGGGAACTGAACCAGGACCTTTTTAATGGATAATAACTCTGCTATACAAATAAGCATTTCCAATTATGAACTATACTATGTAATGGAGTTTGTCACCTGAGCAACCAACTCATGAAGTCATGGATGAAATTTGCAAGGTCCGGATGAAAAATATGGTGTTACAATAATTCATGCAACGTAAAACGGATAGATAGACACCAAATAGCTCCTGATTGAAGGATTTTTATTGCTGTGTGTTTCGAGCATCAGGCTCTTCCTAATGGCCGGGACAGACAGGGCGTGTGAGCAGTGCGTGACGGCTGCCTCGCTGAACGGCTGCCTCGCTGAACTGCTGCGTGTCCCACGCGTGTGGTTTCCACACCAGCCTCGTTTCTGCTGTTTCATAATAGCCATTTCATTTCATTATAAATGTCATTTATATTTATTTTAGACAGAAAAAGGTTAAGAAGCGTGTGCTCATTTGTAAATATTAGTAATAATTTACAATTAGCTGGTACTCTATTCATTCATGAAGCCCTGCAAGTCACTGCATTTCTTACAACACTGTCCTGTAAATATTTCAGAATAAAAGCCTTGTGTTAACAAATGAAGGAATTCTGTCCACAGAAAAAAAGGCTTTTATTTTGAAACCAAAGCAGGAAGTGTTGATTTAAAAATAAATCTTTACTTTTTTCATGTCTGTGACATATTCTACAGATACAGACATTGAAAGTGTAGTAATGTTGCCGGTATGAAGTCAATATAATTTCAGATGATCACTTTCACTGTCTGTGACATATTCTACAGATATCTAGACATTGAAACTGAAGTAATGTTGCTGGTATGATTTCAATATACTGTCAAAAGATTGGTTGCTGCTGTGAACCGCTCGCGGTAAAAATAGGCGAGACCTCAAATCTCTAGAAGAGATGTAGCTGACACGCAGCCGAGCCGCGCAGCTCACGCGGGCAGTGTAGCTGCTCTAACCTGTTAACATGGGCGGCGAAATAAAAACAACAGGTTCCGCAGCCAGCACGCGCTGCTGACATTCCCTCTGTGACCTGGCCGTAAGTCTGAGGAAGAGCCTGGTGCTCAAAACGACACATCAATAACTCTTTAAACGGGAGCTATTTGGTGTGTGGATATCTGTTTTATTCTGTCTGTCTTTTCTTTGATCCAGCACCCATCCTATTGGACACTTAGGTGTGCGTGTTTTATTGTTTCTTATTGTTACAATCATTCATCCCATGCCTTGATGTGATATTTACCATTTAAGGGCATGGATTTGGGTGGCTTTCTCTCTGCAATTGGGTTACAAATTCTGGCTAGTAGATACTTTGCTACTGTGTTGAATGGATCTAGTGGAAACGCCTACATAACCCCAGCTCATGTCATTGTGGTTACTCTGTATTGGCTCTACGTGCCAGCTGCACAGGGCAAGCAACTTAAAGTAAGTCAATGTCTTAGTCTTGAAGCCAACTTGAACCTTGTTTGATCAAACTACTATACCTTCTGCTATAGAGGCCAAAACAATGTCTCCTTACCCATACCAGTAGGATGGATCCTACCACATGCTGCACCTACGTTGTCATACATCCTCAATCTGTCAATGCAAATATGTTTTTTTAATTACCATGTTTAAAAATGTTTTATATACAGTAATAACTGAAAAACAATTGTGATTTGTCTGTCACTGACCTGTCTACAAGCAGAATCACAGCTTTAGGTTGGAAGTCTGTGTCTCCATCCAGAGCCAGGATGTAAGTGTTGTCATCTGAGATGTTTTTTCTCCTGTAGTCGTTGTCATACTGAGGCAACAGATAAATCTCTCCATACATAGAGACCATACTGTCTCTGCATGGGTTATTCTGGCGCTGGACAAAACAGAATAGATATTATACATATTGAAATATTTTATACACGTACTGCCAAAATACTAATATGTACACTTTTTACACAAAAGGCAGAAAAGTCTTACTGTGATCTTCTGGGGGTTCTTGACGATGTAGCCCTTCCAGCCGAGTAGATAGTACATATACATAATCTGAAAGTCATATACAGTAAGGTATAGTGTGAAAATCCAAGACTGGCTCTTAAAGACATGGGTGCAATTTAAATAGTGAATTTGTCCCACAGAAACTTCAACAGAGGTGACTTGTCAATTATTCATTTGATTCATCTGAGAGTCATGATGAAATAGTGTTTAAAAGAACCATAATACAAATAGAAAAGACAGTATGATTATATCTGCAATATTATAGAGCATATCTCAAATTATAACTAAACCTTTTCCTAGAGATATTCCCAGTACAATAAGAGAAGTTTGATTAAAAGTCTTCCAGTATTAATACATCTATTATAGACAAAGCCTAAGCTCATTATCAGTATTCGTCATATGTGTATTTAGTCATTCATTTTCCAATACTAAGTAGAGCTGAAAATAGTCAATTAATTGATTAGTAGGTTGACAGAATTTATTACAGACTATTCTGATAATTGATTAATTATTTCAGTCATTTTTCAAGAAAATGGGTTCAGCATCTGAAATGTGAGGATTTGCTCTGCTATATATGTGATAGTAAATTGAAAATCTTTGTGTTTTGGACAAAACAAGCAATTTGAAGACAATACCTTGGACCCTGGGAGAATGTGATGGGCATTTTTCACCATTTTTGACATTTCATAGACTAAGCAATTAATCGAGACAATGAGCAATAAGCAATGAAAAGAATCCGAGTTGGAGAGCATCTTCTCCCATCAAAAGGGACACCTGTGCAATGAGTGGATGTGGATTTAGGGTATGGCAGCCATACGGTGTGTATGAGGAGTGGGTGATGGGTCCATTCTGATTGGACAACATGAACATTGCTATTTCTCAGAAATTACTAGGCAAGCCTGTACATTTCATTATAGGACTCAGAGATGTCTTTTAGTAAAGCCCTGAATCTTATTCATGCAGTTTTAACTGGGAACTACTGTTGGCCACTGAATAGCACCTTGTACCATGACACCTTTAAGACCTAAACCCCGTTACTACACCATACCTGGGACCATCTTTTCTTGTTCCTGATGAGATTTTTGTCTTTTAGGTGAACATAGAGCATGTTGCCATCTGGCATTACAAACATCAGCCTGCCACCGTAGGGAGTCATAATGATCGACACCTCATCTGGTTCTTTGCTGGTAAACACCCTGAATGGATGGATAGATAGATGGTTGGTTAGAAAGAAAGAAAGATGGATGGCAGGTTAGATAGAAGGATAGATAAATGATACTGGATCAATGGATAATCTCACCTATAAACCTCTATGACAACATGGATCAAGTCAGTAACGTAAGAGTTAACCAGCCTCTTTCCTGTTTCCTTTTCAGTCATGTAGGCATCGTCGACATAAATGTGACACTCAAAGTTAAAACAGTCCTTATGATCCTCTTTTGGATCACCTCGATAGCGGTCCAACCTGAAACAACAACAAAAAACTGTAACAATACTGCAAAAGCCTCTTCAGTTCACTATTTTTCTCTTTTGTACAAACCGTCAAAGCATGAAAGGAAATAGATAGAAGAATACAATTTCAAATGTGAAAAAGCACAAATGTTTTTTAAGCCCTTGAATATCTGAAGTAATACGCAAATTAAGTGGATACGTTTAATTCATGATTAACATTTTAAAGAGCAACATAACACCAGGCTGAAAAGATGTTTCATTGTCTCTCTGGTTGAAAATTCACCTCTGATCACACACAACAATGATGTCATGGTGTACTGACAAACCGTGGAGTACACTTCTGCATCAGTGCAGCAAGGTGAGAAGTTAAACCATGTCATACTAGCCTGTCGTGAAGGAGGCTAAATGAAGCTCCAAAGTCGCGCTAAATTTTGGCTAGGAAAAACTAGCATGGCAATTTTCAAAGGGGTCCCTTGACCTCTGACCTCAAGATATGTGAATGAAAATGGGTTCTATGGGTACCCACGAGTCTCCCCTTTACAGACATGCCCACTTTATTATAATCGCATGCAGTTTGGGGCAAGTCATAGTCAAGTCAGCACACTGACAGCTGTTGTTGCCTGTTGAGCTTGAGTTTGCCATGTTATGATTTGAGCATATTTTTTTATGCTAAATGCAGTATCTGTGAGGGTTACTGGACAATATTTGTCATTGTTTTGTGTTGTTAATTAATTTCCAATAATAAATATATAAAAAATTTGCATAAAGCAGCATATTTGCCCACTCACATGTTGATAAGAGTATTAAATACTTGACAAATCTCCCTTTAAGGTACATTTTGAATAGATACAAAATGTGCGATTAACGCAATTAACTAAGAACAATCATGCGATTAGTCGCAAATAAATATTTTAATCCATTGACAGCCCTAAATTTAACCCATGTTGTGTATTTGAAGTGTCTGCTGTGACAGTGTCTCTAACCTGAACATGGAGGTGAGAATTTTCAGCATTTCATCATAGGTCTCATGCCACATGGTGGCACAAAGATAGATCACACAGCCCTGTATGTCATCGTGGCTGTAGAGGAGAAGGGAAGGGAGAGGTTTTCAGCAGAAGCTTTAAACATTTCATGTTGTGACCATGCACATGTCTCAACAGTCTAGGAAACAAGCTTTGATCTTTTATGGCGACTTGTGACTCTTACAGCGCCATTGGTGCCAATGATTTCATACAATAACCACATGCGCAGATACAACTAACTTTGTAATGCAAGAAAATGTGTTTCCATGTTTATTTGTTGATTCTAAATCATCACATTTTCTCTTAGAGCATGCATTCAACTTCAAAAGCACATCTTCTACTCATGATGACATATTTTAAATCGATTATGCCTTGCATCTGCATCTCCCGTACAACAGATGTCTGTGATATTGGGATTTTTCCATATACCTGTTTAAAATATGACCACAATAAAATAAAATACCAAATAAAATAATCAGGGAAACTCTCTTCTCAGACCGCTCTCACCTTTCTTGGTTTCGTGCTCGTGGCAGCTTCATCTTGGTGTTGAGTAGCAGAGACAGGTCAATGAAAGCGGATTCATAGAGTCGACGAACAAAGAGCTGAGACGTTCTCTCTATACGCTGGACCTAAGACATGGTGAACCATGGAGGCATTTAGGTGTATGTCTTTCTGCCTGATCTTACCATAAGAGGTTGTTCAAATGTTTTGGCCAGGTTTTGAGATGTCCATATTTTCTGCTGCTACCCTAATATAACGGTGTGATTGTTTTTTTGTTTCTGGTACTTTACATTTAAAAGCTTCAACAGCAACATCTCTTTCCAGACAACGTCCCTAGACCTCGCTGTGAACAGTTTTGATTTGGACTCTTCTAGGGCTGGGCGATATGGCTTATAAATAATATCTCGATATTTTTAGGCTATATTGCGATATACAATATATATTATACCTATAACCGATAAATTATGGAAAATTATTAAATTTTGACAGAGTTGGTTTTGCGGCCCAGGAAATTCACAGACCTATTGCATGAATTGTAAATCTTCTCACATCATGCTACTCAGCCAATCAAATCTGTGCATTCTGATAAGCATTGCGACTCACATCAGTGAGTGAGATACACACACACGGGAGAGACGAGACGACCAGTCGGAGAAATAAGTGGTGGGCTCTACAAAGAGAAAAGTAAACAGCTTTTTATCCAGAATGGACAGACTCTTACATGTTCATTCTTCCCACGGACAGTTCAAAACCGGTATGTCTCTTATGTTCAGAAACCGTGGCGATTATTAAAAGCGGTGATGTCTTTTTTGAAATGGAGGCTGGCATCTTCCATCCCCTTTTCCAACCTCAACATGTATAAACTCGCTTTGGCGCTTCACGTCTTCCGCTCTCTCCAGGCTCTCTCTTCGTTCTCTGCTTCCCTCCAGATACAAAAACACACACTCCATACGCACATCCATGCTCATACTCCACACACACTCACCCAGGAGAGCGTGTCTATGGGAGGGAGAGAGCCGCGTGAGAAGCGAAACGCCAAAGCGAGTCTCATGCCTGCGGCTTAAAAAAATGACAAACAATATTTATACTCTATGTTGGCGATATAGTCATTTACTACATCCTATGTAGAACAAGCAGCAATACATTGAGTATATTTGGTATATCTCCCAACCCTAGACTCAATAAAAACTGTTCTTTGGCTCATCAACATTAACAGGGACATTGTTTCTGGAGAGAGATGTTGCTGCTGACTTTTTAAAATGTAATTTTTCAATGCTGTAAGCAACACAAATGAAATTACATCCACCTCCATTGTATTGGGGTGGCGGCAGAAATCTCTGAGAGAGGGATATCTTTTTTCATAATTTGGGTGAACTGACCCTTTAAGGAGCTTATTGTAAATAAAGGGCATGGAGGTGTTTGTGTGTGTGTGTGTGTGTGTGTGTGTGTGTATATCGATACCTTGATCTTCCATACATAGTAGGTACACGTGACGAAGCCTGACCACATACACACTCCCTCCAGTGCCAGCATTGAAAAAGGCCATTGCAAGTAGTAGCTGTCAAACAAATAGTCCATAAACATTTGGGCAAAATATACATAGATTGAATGTGTATATAGATGCCTGTACATAGTTTACTTTGCGTCATATGCAATTTCAGGACATTTTACTCACATCAAGCAGCACATTAAGCTGATTTATAAATCACAGAAGGTACATGAATTGTAAGGAGCACAACTGCTCACATACACACAAGTATACGCAGTTTAAACCTGATAAAAACACACAAACATGTACCTGTTGAGTGAAGTTCGACAAATGCTCCTTGTGATTTCCAGTAAAACCACAGGGGTTGTGTTCTTATGGCTCAAGTAGGCCAAGCTTTCACAAAACTCTGCAATGGAAACATAGCTAAATGTTTTAAGATATTGGTAATAATTGAAATCACACAGAGCCTCCCAGGCCAGTATACATTTGCAGAGTAACTTGTAAGATTTCTCACAATTCACCACTAGCAGGTATGTTTCCGCTTTCTGATATATGACTTAGATAACTAAATTAAACTAACTTGGATCAAACAGAAGTACATTTGAGCAGAGCACAAGCAATTGTTAAAATGATAAACTCACCTGTGATGCTCCCATGCTCCGCTCCGTCCAATTCCTGTGCCTGGGTTATGAAAAGTATCATTCCCAACAGAAGCACTGCAGGTCCCGTGCAGCATACTGGCAGCGCAAAACTCATTCTGACAGCATGAATCTTACAGGCCACCACACCAAACCAGTGGCAGGCTGCTGAGCAGAAGGCCTGAGGCAGGAGGCAAGGGGAATATTTTTTAAGCCAACTGCAAATTACTGTCAGGAGCACAAAATTCAATTTAGATGGTTACTTTAGACTGCACTTGTAAATGAGCGCCAGTAAGATCTGATTCTGATCACTGATTGAGTTAAACCTGATGGAATTATTAAGAATCAACGTGGGGGATTTTTAGTAGTTCTTAAACGTTTTAACCACCTTTGACTAGATTAGAACAGGAAATAAATCTAAAGGAATAATACATATTCAATCAGGAGGCCATTAAGAGAAAAAAGGGTAAAATCAAGTTAAAAATAACAGGCTATTGCATTGTCTCGCTCAGTGTGTGTCCCCTAAAACAGTGTCAGAGATTCTACATCTACTTTTATCAGACGTTGAACTTTATGCGCAATTTTGTCTGCTGCAGTGGTCCGTCTGCATTGTATAAATTTCTTCCTTCACTTATTTTGAACCTCTAAATAATGTTTATTGCATGAGCTCAAACACACATTTTTGCTACTTTTCTTAAATTTTACTTGTGCAAAACCTAGAGTAGATATAGATAAATGCAATTTGACCATTTAACACCTAAAGACGGGCTGCAAATCCTGAGTGAATAGACCCCAAGGGGAGCAGAGGAAGAGACCCATGACTCATATGCATAGTCCATACATACCTACTTCCTGTCTCTAAATGTTAATGTCTCTTTTTCTGTCTTCCTTCTACCTACCTGTAAGAAAAACAGCACCAATCCTACTTGCAGTAATTCCCAGTCCTTATCCTGCATGTTAAAGTCCGTCCAGATGATGGATTTCTGAATAAGCACATGGTAGAACAGGTATACCGCTCCTACAACAGAATACATGGTATCACTGATGTAAAAGAGACAATCAAACAAATACAAGTATGCATAATATACAATATAAAAAAGAGCATTGAGTGTAGGCCTGCACGATATGAGGAAAATCTGCGATGTGCGATAACATTGTTCAATATTGCGATGACGATATGACTTGCGATGAATAAACAAATATTGTGCATATTAGCTATACATATGCATACATTTTAAGTATAACTAAGCTGAATGTTGTTTCTAGAGCAGCAACAGTAATGTTTACAACAGCAAAGTCACTATATAATAGGGGTGGAACAGTACGTGTATTTGACCCAAACCGTTTGGTACAGAACGTTCAGTTCTGTCCGCGACATCCTTTCGGTACGCCGTTACCCAAACGGCTGTTTATGTGTAATACTCGCACGCACGGAACAGAAACTCTGGAGCGTGAGTACCTGGAAAGTTTTGGCAGCGCACCAGGAATGGTAGCAGTGCCATTCTCTTTATACATCCATAAGCAGCGCTGTAGCGGTGCAGTAGGTCATGATAGTCAAGCTAAACTGACAACGATTTGTGTCAAACTGTATGCCGACACTGTTCAACTGAAGTCGGGTTTATATGTGAACACTTGAAACATTTAATTACGACGGCATCACCCGAATGTGTCGATTAGCGGAGCAAAACAAAAGCAGACTGGACGGAGAGTCCGTTCCCCCACAGCATTCGGGCAGCCTCCCACTGCAAATTCTCACACCATGCCAAAGTAATATCTAATGCTATAAGAGTGTTTATCGCTGCATATACGACCACACTCGATCGTAAACAATACAGAATTAAAGCATATGGTCAAAGTGCGTGAGCCTTCACTTGTGGATTTTAGTTTGTTGTGTCTGCCCTGTATAAACTAGCATAAGCAGCAGTTGAGATGGGACATTACATTTACATTACAGACATTTGTGATTTTATTTTTGTAATTTATTTCTTCTTATTGACAATATGTCAGTATTTGAGTGCCTTAAATGTTATAGTAAAAATGATGACCAATGTGCCACTGTTGAATGAGTGGGAGATAAAAAGCTACGTTTTGCAGACGCTCCCCCTTTATGAGAGCCACACAGTGAGCATCTCTCTGAAGCACTGACACAAGCAGTGACATATTGGAAACTGGAGAGGGGCAACAGCACAATCCCTGTTATGTGTTTTATATTTATTAATTATTTTTAAATAACACAGTGGTACAGAAATCCAACCGTATTCCTTTCCAAATACTGCACTTTTTGAGTGGAAAAACGAATCTTTCAATTAATAGCTGATAATCAGGGAATTGAGACATACTGTATGTTATACTGTTTTTTTTAGTTTTTTTTTAGTATAGTTCTGGTTGAGCTTATGCTTCAATTTATGGCCTGCCAGTTGATGGCCTTAGTCTATAATTTCATCATATTTATATGAAAACAACAAAGCTGCATTTTTTGTTTGTACTAATTACTGTAGAAGACATATTCTTTCAATTGAGATTTGTCAATGAAGAAGTATTTATGATCTTTATGTAAGCCAAACTTTTGTTAAGGCAAACATTTGTTAACTTATTTTTGCCAAATAAGTGAAAAGCATGTGGAAATCAGAAATTGACCTCCTTGCTGTACCATAAATGTACCGAACCGAACCCAAAACCGTGATATGAACCGAACCATGAATTTTGTGAACCGTTCCACTCCTACTATATAAACTCATTAATATCTCACTGGAAAAAAACCTTGCATGTTAATAAAATAAATTCCTGACATGAAAATACTGAGTGAAGCTTATAAAGACTGAAGAACACAGACATCAGTCAGTATCAGTCATTCCTCCTCCCTGTGCTGATGTGAATCACTGCAGGTGCTATGTCTCAGCCAGCAGATACGTCTACGAGTAAGACATGAGGTACACTAACCTAAACAGTTAGACTTCATAACCTACTACCAGCTTTTGTTTTAGCGTATGTAGCCAAGGGTTACATTGCGAGAAACCCAGTGAGATTCAAGTAAATATGAGGAAATTAGGCTGTTGTATAGAGAGGAATAAAAGTGTTTTGTTGAGCAGAATAGAAAGAATAGCTTTACAAAATTGAAAACAACAATTGAAGTCTTCATCACAGCTGGAGAACAGCCTCTGCAAACCATCTGCACCTCTAACATCACAGAAATCTGTTTGTTCTCCTGTGTAAATGCTGGAAATGAGATGACGAGAAAGCGTGGCAAAACACAGGGATGTCGGCGTTGATGATACATTTCAAGAGCCTGTGTTATTTTGTCAGCATGTTTTGTTGAATGTTGTATGTTGATACATTGATGGCAGATAATTACCTATCACTATTATCCTCAGAATACTGCTGATGACAAACACAAAGTCCCTGAAACCGTCCAATTCCGACAGCGTATCCTGCAGGGAGACAGAAAGAGATGGAAAGAGTCTCACTGATCATGTCAAGTCAATAACAATATATGTAAATATATACTACAAATGGCCCAAAGCAGTTGCAATTAAGATAACATTTTATATTTTAAGGCTAGGGGTCAGTGGTGGATTTCAGGTTTTTAAATAATCAACTGGTAGTCTACAGTGGGATGAATGGATGGAGTAAACTCCAGTTTGGTTGCTGATTTTTTAAAAAAAAAGGTAGTTCTCTAGTTTGGAGGTTGGTACAGTGAGGACAGGGCAATTGAAACACATTATAGAAAAACACTATACCTGCATGCGATTAGTAGCTTGCAGTGGATTTTCCCACCAGCAGAGGGAGATGAGGAATGATGAGAAAATTCCAAGTGCAACGTAGATAAAGCAGTTGGCGCTCTGTCGATCCACGTATGATGAAACACGAACATAGTAGTCAACCCCCAGGAGGCAGTAACCTGTTAGTCAGTTAGTTAGTTAGTTAGTTAGTTAGTTAATTAAGTAGTTAAGCAGTTTGTTAGTAGCTCTGTTTCTCTGTCTATCATGCCAGTGAGTTTGAATGCAAGCTAATTACTTCAAAAGTACAATATTGAAGTAGTTGTATAAAAATAAAAACGATACTGCTCAGTCATCAAACCGGTCTCCTATATTTACATTTATAAACAAAACCAATTTGCAATTGCAAACACACCTTGAACGAAACATAATGCAGACCGGATTACGTTTTCTACTAACATAATGAGGAAATGCTGTCGATTATCATATCTGGCAAGTGTCAAATGTTCACTGACAACATATTTCTTTTGTTTCCCGCAAATATCTGTTCTCACGCTACAATATCCGCTGTGACTACAGCATTATCAAACTTTTTTATGGTTAGACCTGAGTTTATAGGCACTGTCAGCAAGTTCGGGAAAGAATTTTTTTTTTAAATATTTAACCAAAACCAGGATCTTTCCCTAACCTTAACCAAAGTGTTTCAGTTGCATAAACATAACTACAGATGGGTGTCAGGATGTGAACCCTGGACTCTGGTGTCCAAGTTCTGCATTTTGTACGCCCACTTTCCACCCGAACACCAGTTTTCAAACATATTTTCTAAACAATGTGAGCTGCTGAGGTGTTTTTCCTGAAGCTTGTAACCTACATGCAACTTGTATTTGATTGCTCAAATCACAACTTGTCAGTGTTGTCATGCCAGTTAGTAAATCTTGCATAATTCATCTGAGACAGTCACAATGAGGGTGGCAGGTTTACTGAACCAGACATTGCATGGAAAAACAAGTGAAAGAGCTGACTTGACAGATAATTAGAGACACCTCAGTTCAGTTAAACCCTGAAGACACGCACCATAACTGAAATGTGTTCAAAACAAGTGGGAGAAACGGAGCAAAACAATCAGTATGACATTTAGTATTGCACATGTTCCTCTTGCTGCTTCACCCCCTTTCTAGTTCTAATGATGAAAAGACATGTCAGCATTGCTATTAAAAAGCTGACCTCCTATGAGCGTGTTTTCTGTGAAGCGATACTAGTATCATGTTTAAAAAGAGAGACAGGCTGGCAGACAGACAGTGTTGCAGATAGACAGTAAATATAAAGAGAGTTACCAGCAATTGTGAGAATGAGGGAGCAGATTGGGAACAGGATTTTCCAATTCTCTCTCTGTAGTCTGAATACTATCTGCAGAATGGCAGAAACAATACAGACTCCTCCACTGATGAAGAGATTAGTCAACGCATCAAACTCGGGCATAACGACTAGCACCAGGATTGCAGTACCAAGAGAGACCAGACACTCAATGACACAAATCTGGAAAAGACGCAAAAACACACATTACGTTTACATACTTGGGTGGATGAAAGTGTCAAATTTAAGCATTGCATTAAGATTTAGATTGACATTCATCATTTTTGTAAAACCATGCTGACATTGTCCAGGATTGGCTTAACAATCAGGAAAACAAACTAGTCTCTTTTCATATGTTAGGTGGATTTACTGAATGCACTGATAGTGGCAGTGAGGAACTTTTTGAACATTTTTGAAAACCACAAGAAGCCTGAATCTCACAAAATGGCCTATCCTAATCAAACTATAGTGTGTCTCAAAACCGTATGACCCATTGGCATACTATGGTCAAGATCTGCTAATTGCACATGCATTTGCAAGATAAAAAACAGCCTTTATGTTTTTAAAAGATGTGTATTGTCATGTCATAGGTTTAGTAAAGCTGAATATTAGTGTGGACCCATTTTAAAGTATTCCCTAAATTGTCTTCCTCATAAAGATTAATAATCTGAGCAGCTGAGTAGAGTCATAAATAATGAATGCAAACAAATACCGCAGCAATATCCTTGTAATATTGCTACCATGTAAGGTTGTAAATGAGGATTTATGATATACATTTTTCCACTATCTTATTCATTGTAATTACATGCAAAGCAGATTACACAATAAATGAGTATGCTTTAGACAAACGTACAAATGACATGGTCTTCATGTTGGGCTGTACAAAGCTCTTGAAGGCACACCTCCACAGTGATTTCATAAACACCAGGAAGTTGGGGCAGACCAGGCAGAAAACCAACATCAGCATGTAGAACTGTCTTTCCTTTGGGCTGCGCAAGGAAGTTGGACTGGACATTGTTGACAACACCAAGAGAGAGCCCTGATTGAACAGAGACCAAGAGTATACTCGTTATACAATTCATGAACATTTCTCTCTTTGTTAAGATTGAGATTGTAGAGAGACCCTAAAAGAGCATTTGACTTTTTCACTGTCCTTTGTTTTAGTAGTTACAGTAAAGTCAGCAGTAATCCCGTAAAGGCTATTTACTGGCAACCGCTTCCTGATTACCTTTTTAAGGACCCTTCATGGATTATTGTCGTCACTTACTCTTCACCATAAGGAAGTTCATCAGGTTGAACAATAATCAGTTTGCTTTTTTTATTCATTCATTCATTCATACAACTTTTATTTATACTTTAGAGATCATTGAGGGGCGATCCTCATTTACAATGACATCAAGTCAATTACAAAAACAAAGAAAAGGAAAACAAAACAACGACAAGCAGATATACAAACAGAGAAGAGGCAATACCATTATAAAATTTGTAAAAGCCATTACAAGTTTTCATTTAGGGAAAAATAATTAAAGTACAGCTATGTAAAAATGTAAAAAAACAACAACAAGTATTTTGCAATTACGACTTTGATTATATAGGAAAACAGAGACAGTGATATTTAGAGAATGCATTGTTTTATGACTGATCATAGTCTTGTGATTTACCACCAAGAAAGGACAAGGCTAAAGGAGGAAGATGAGAAATTGAAAGGAAATAGAGGCAGAAGCAGAGGGGCAGACAATGCAAACGCAGGGTTAAAGATTGATAGAGAGCAAATGAATATGACATCTGCAAAGAGGAAGACAGAGATACACAAAGAGACAGGGAGATACAGAGAGAGATAAATCAACCAAAAGACAGAGTTGGGTACAAAGGGATACTCCAGTGCTCTGAGCCCTACCCTGCCATAAATAGCACTATGTTGTTCATGTTTCTTTGTGGACAGTCAGGCAGAAACAGATAAGACACTCAAGCTTTTGTAAATTATTAAAGTTGTGACGAAAAACTGTACCAAAAAACAAATTTGGGATTTAAAATAATTACCGTGTTTTTGCTGTTTATGACTGATTAATATAACATTACTGCAGTTTATATACATTTCTGACAGTATTCCATGTTCTAGTTACCAAGGGTTGGTTAAATATTTCCCAGGAACAACAACTGTCAGATGTAGGCTACAGGGAGCAATAAAGAAATCAATTCGATCAAAAGCATATATTACAGTTAAGTCTTTTGTTCAACCACAATAAGAGTTTAAAAAAAAAAAAAAAAAGCCATAACAACCATTTCTAATCTGCCAAAATGTTAGACGCAGGAGCAGCTTCAAACACTGCTGCCAGTAAGCGTTGTGTATACAACAGATCCTGTAATGCATATGCAGCAGTAGACAGTATGACTGAAGAGAAAAATAAAAGAGCAGCATCTACACGAACTATGCCGTCCTAATGTTATGGCTGATCGGTGTATGTTTTTTAGTCTGCTTGTGAGAGAAAAGGCTTTACTCTGACATTTGTGAAAGAAGATTATAAAGATGAAATGTGAGCATCAAAAAGATTTTAAGCTTGGGGCTTCCCATTTAGTGCCAGGAACCCTATTGTGAAGCTTCTTCCTCTGTGCCTCAACACCAATGATGAATAGATGAATAACCTTAAATAGATGAATTGATAGACAGACAGATAATCCTACCTTAGCGACAATGGCACTGGCCAAGACAGCTAACCCCACAATAACAGCCACCAGGTACTGGGCCAGTTGGAAACATCTTCTCTTAGATTCCTCCTCGGCTCCATATGGGTTCAGCTGGAATGGATCCCATGTATCCCTGAGACACACATGAACACACATTTATAGATTAAATTCAGTTCTCATCCCAGTTATCTTATGTATTAAGGCCAGAATTAGGCTTGTCGTGGTAGTCGGTGCAACTGGTGTTACACGTTGGTCGGGCACACACCGATTACATTATGTACCCACCGTCGCTACCGTCATTTTGCTTTTGTTTTTTACAGAAATAAAACCCATTTAGTTAATTTTGGCGTATCAGTGGCGTGTTACCAATAGCTAGTTGGACGACGGACGCTACAATCTGACAGTGAATGCATCTTAAGGAGTCTCAGCTCAGAGTAGCAGGAGTCAGATTTCACACACACGGGACGAGAGAGTTGACAGACCGAGAGATGGCAGAGGATTTGGTGTCGAAGCGAAAAGCAAACGCGCCTATTTGGCAATATTTCAGTTTTTCAAAATATATATTCAAATCCAATGCTATAAGGGAACCGTAATGTTAATGAGGCATCGCCGCGAGGAGGACGGAGCATTCACAGCTGGTGTGCGCAGCGTAGCGGTGCCAGGTGGAAACCTCGGCCCCGCAGCAAAAGCTGAACCGGAGAGGTCAGACACACAGCCACCCGATGGTAAAGATCAAAGTAAGCATGCTACACATATTGTCTGTCATCTTTTCTTGTAAAATGTCCGGTGTCATCGGTAACACCGGTGTTGTCACAAGTTTATTAACCGGTGGGAAAATTTCCTCACCATCACAACCCTAGCCAGAATACATCCCAACTCACTTGACCAAGATGGTAGAACGCCAGTGAGAACCACTGAATTATAAACTGATGCTGGACTTTGAAACATGTTTTAGAGCGCTTTCGCAAGCCAACATTTAGTCTGTTTTAATCACACTCTAGTGCGGTTCAACCCCTGGTGTGGTTCGTTTTGGCGGTTGTGTACGCAGTAATCGTACTCTGGTGCAAACCAAAACAACCAATTCGAGACCGCCTGCGAGAGGTGGTCTCAGACCGTTTCCAAGCAAACCAAAACGCAGGCTGCCTGTGTGGGCATTTGTTGAGATGGACACAGGTAAATGACATATTAACATGAGTGGGAGAGGACTGACCTGGACCTCTGCAGAAGTCTGACGTTTGTTTGATCAGGGCCAAAGAGAACATGAAGAATACGCTAAATAAAGTCCACAAAATTAGTGACATTATTTGAGATGTACTGGAGGAGAATATCTCGAATGACATGACTTTAATGGCTTAAGGCAATCATGCACACAGTAGATCAGTGCCGAGTCGAGGTTGAAAAAACTTTGACAGCAAAATATCAATGTCTGTGATTCTCTGCACAGAAGTGGCAGCTCTTGAGATGAAAAAGATAAATTCGCTCCTTTGTACACACCCCTCAGCAAATTATTTTTTGAATTGGTCTGCTTTGATTTGTATCAAAAGTATCAATTTCATTCTGATTCAGATGAGCCAAATGGACTATGGCTTGTGAAAGGAGAGCGCCCTTAATTACAAGATTTAGTCTATATCTATGTGAAACTAAAGGTAGAGGTCAGAGAGGGTTTGATATATGGAAAAAAGTCATAAATAAGAGGGCACTTTGGCCTGTCACAAGGAAGTTAATGAGACCAAATAAAGGTATTTATGATCGTGTAATAATTAAAATGATTGGCTGGTGCAGGTCATGATCAGGGTGTGGACTTGGATCCTGGTTACGTCTTCAGAAGGTTCAATAGATAATTATGATTCCTTTATTAGTCTATCAATACAAATAACAGACAGTACATTTCCTCAGAAGGGTCAGAATCATTTGGTGTAATTTGAGTTGACATTTGAGTTTCTATCCGCCTCTGTGCCATCCCCCACTGCTGTCTGATTAATGTCAAGTACAGAATAATTATCAGGGTGTGGTTTATCTTACTTGAATTGATAACACTTTGTGATCTTTGACTTTGCCATAGCAACTATCAAAGTACCAGCCAGTCCAAGTGAACCTGCTCTGCAGTATGTCCTCAGCCACCCTGGCAGAAGGTGCGTTCGGGAGATTACGGTGTACGTGTGTGCGCACAGTGACACACTCTTTTCTTTAATGAGGTATATAAATACTGTATGTAGTCAAGTCATTACATAAATAGCCATGGAAAGCTGCTGATTTTAGAAGAGCAAAGACACTTTTTATTAAAGAACTTTCAGCTGTCTGAAAATCACAATTAATTATCTGTGAAATGCTCGGGGAAAGACAAACTTTCATTTTAATAATCAATACCAATTATACTGTGTTATAACACAATTCTATAATCACATATAAGCACAAAGACACAGTATCTTGTTACAGAGAACTACTGAGAACTGTAACACACAATACAAGTGTTACTGAATCCATTTAACAGGCAGGAATTTCAGTAAAGAAATGGATTTTTGGTATCTATTTTTTACCATTAAGTTTGTCCTGCTGCTAAATGCTCCCTAGCATCATACCATTAATGGAATTTATTTGTTTTCCGGGCTACTGTTATTTGTCTGCCCAGCTCTACATTAAGACTTGTTTACTGGTCACTTCTCCTAAAGCTTGGGACAAATCTGAAGACTAGCTAAAACCTACAAGGAATACGATAAACCACACACAAAAAGATTGTGTCCACCAACTTGCACAGATTTTGAGTCTTTGACAGGGAGAAGCATAAACCTTATGACTGAGTAAATGCCCTACTCGACAACACACTGAACCAGTGGTCAGTGTGTTGTTTGACCCACTTGTAGCGTGTTCTTGTACTAAAGCAAAAATGGACGGCAATGCAGTGACATTTACACTGAAAAGGCCAAAATGAGTGGAAAAGCACTGTTTGGGTGAGATCCTCTATTTCAGCTGTTCAGTACACTCTTTTACCACAAACATTTTTATTTGCCATTCTTCTTTTTCCTAAGTTTATTTACCGGTATGTCTCCCTTGGGCGACACACAAGTGACGTCATGTCTGCCGCAAATATAAAACATTTAAAACAAAGTCTGTATGACTGAATGACTGACAGTGAAGACTTCAGACGAGAATCTTTACCACACAATATATGATTTTATCTGATGACAGTCAACATCAAGTAACCAGGTGCAATGTGTTCCCATCTTTTGTCACGCCCAAATGATATTCATAATCGACTCAACAGTCATAATACTTGTCCCTGCCTGACTGTGTTGGAATACATGGCACATTCCTTTACTTTTACAGGAAAACTGAATAAAGATTATTTATTATTCAGTTACGCTTTTCTCATACAAATCTGTAAAAGTAGTTCTGCCATACTGTATGTCTATTATGAGAGAATATTTTATTCTAAGCCACTGCACATCTCAGAACATAGCAGATTGGTTCAGCTTACCTAGATTTTAATTGTTGACCCTCTGGTGATCTTACAACACACTTGTTTAACTCATCACAGTTTCATAACACATTATGTAGTCATTTGCTAGTATTCTCAGACTTTACACTAATTGACACATAGTATATGCTTTTTTAAAGTTCAGATTTTTTTTAAATCATGGTTTGTTGTTGAAAATGTAAGTTGTTTTCCTATAAAACATCCTCCTAATTATATAGAGGATAGCAGCACATAAATTAAGTGTAATTTAAAATAATCTAAACCCAGAAACAACCTGATTGTTTTGACCTCAGAGATACCAACATGCAGAATGTGATTAAAACTGTGGAGTACGTATTTAACATTTTAAATGGAGCAGCACTCCCCTAACAGCAGTCAGTGTCTGCGGGGATGATATCAGCCACAGCAATAAAGAGAAGCACAGCAGTGCACAAGGGAAATTAACTGTTTCCTCAAACTGTAAATTATACCAAATAAAAACCTGCTAATACAATACTTTATGATATATCACTGGGCGCACAATTTAATGATAATATCCATTACCAATATCTGTCTTGCTAACAATTAACTTCCTAACAATGATGAAGAGGTTAATAGATTTTGATGATCGTGTGCCTACGGACTGGAAGTGGAATAGCTGACTAGTTCAAAACTGAATGGTGTGTTGAACGTATTTCTTTCTAAATCTGTCTGACTAATACAGACAATCAAAACTTGATGGCATGATACATTTAGCTTCTGTAGTTGTGTTAGTTAAAGGATTACCTGCGTTGTCTTTAAATAGATAAGGAAATAAATTAATTGTGAAATTTTCTCTTTCACTTCAAGTTAGTTGTTGTGGTTGAGCACATATTGAAGCCAATCGTAAATTGTAACCATTACCTCTTCCTTACGACTATTGTACACAAATGATAGCAGTACAAAACGTTTCCATCTGGACAGACCACTGGTCATTTCTGACTCTCTGGTTGTAAACAAATCTTTGTATTATGAATGGATGATAATAATATAATTTTCACTTAGATATTCAAACATTAAGTGAGTTTCATCCTAGGGCTGTCCTCGACCAAAGAAATTCCTAGTTGACGAACACTCATATGATTTTGTCAACTAATGGATTAGCTGATTTAATTGATAGATCTGTAAAAACTCCACAAAGAATCACACAAAACACCACTTTAAATATTGTGTTTACCAGAGATGTGCTCATAAGTTTCTTAGAGATAAGTCGTTCAGCATGAAAAAATCATAAAAAACGCCTAATCGACTTAAAAAATCTTAGTTCTGACTAAAACTAGGGAGAACAAGACAACCGATTAGTCGACTAATCAACTAAGAGGGGACGGCCCTAGTTCACCGTCAATAACTTTTATCAGTTTTCACTGGATTTGTGGGGCAGTACAGGATACAGCTTTCTGATGTGGTATTTTAACTTTGGGATCTAATAATCAGAGCTGCAACGATTAATAGATAAGTTGATTGACAGAAAATTAATCGGATTTAGTTATTTTGTAAATGTAACTATTTCGATAATTGAGTAATTGTCAAAACTCATTGATCAAGCAAGAATACAAAACATTCCCTTGATCCAACCCTTTCTTTGTTTTCAGTGGTCGTAATCTATACAGTGTCTAACTTTCTGTGTAGGCCCTGCTTACTTCCTGTATAAATCCCAATACAAACAGGAATACAGATATTGTTGTGACTAAGACTGTCAAAGGTAACGCGATAATAACGAGTTAATGCAAACTTGTTTTAACGTCACTAATTTTGTTAACGCATTAACGCAACTTGTGATTTTTAGATTGTAGCGGGCTCAGTTTTAAATCTAGACTGGCATCATATGAAACTAGAAACCCTAAGGAATCCATTGATACCAGCCATGTCATACTAGCTTGTCGGGAAAGAGGCTAAATAACGCGCCAAACTTACTCTAAATTTTGGCAAGGAAAAACTGACATGGCAATTTTCAAAGGGGTCCCTTGACCTCTGACCTCAGGATATGTGAATGAAAATGGGTTCTATGGGTACCCACGAGTCTCCCCTTTACAGGCATGCCCACTTTATGATAATCACATGCAGTTTTGGGGCAAGTCATAGTCAAGTCAGCACACTGACACACTGAGTTTGCCATGTTATGATTTGAGCATATATTTATGCTAAATGCAGTACCTGTGAGGGTTTCTGGATAATATGTGTCATTGTTTTGTGTTGTTAATTGATTTCCAATAATAAATATATGCATACATTTGCATAAAGCAGCATATTTGCTCACTAGTATTAAATACTTGACAAATCAACCTTTAAGCTACATTTTGAATAGATAAAAAATGTGCGATTAATTTGCGATTAATCGTGATTAAATATTTACAGCCCTAATTGTGACATAAACAAATACAGATTTGCGTTACACCCGTAATAATAAAACTTTTTTTTTTAATGAATATTTCCACAGGATATTCCCACAGCAAGCTATCGTGCTTCCATATCTCAGAACCAATTTGTTTAAGCCTACCAAAAAGCCTCATAAAGATAACATGGGTCACAAGAATACAAGTAACCCCCAGAGAAAAAGATGGATTTCTGCTGCCTAAAATGAAAGTGTCGGCAAGATGCTTTTTATGTCATATTTGTGATCAGACTGGCTAATTAAGATTAAACTTTGGTAGCTGGGCTCAGTCGTCTGCCGTCCACATAAATGTGATATGTATTTAAATACATTTCTTGTCACATATGATGCTCTGTCTCTAAACTGTAACATCAGTCACCTACATAAATAAATCAGAAGTGAAACGTGATGACCTTCAAAAAGCAACACGCACTGTAGTGTAGTTTTTACCTGTGTCTTCCTTCTCGTTTCTTTCCTCTGTGTCTCAGATCCTCCATTTTGGTGGCCAATGAAGAGTCTGTGTGTCAAGGAGGACAAATATTATCTGATGAATTACCTACAGTATAATATGTATATTAAAGTGAAACATTAACACAAGACAAAGAATAGATTTTTTTTAATTATGGTCAGCATTGATCTCATTAAATCATGTTTAAATATAAGAAAACTAAGAAATTTTACCTTGATATATTCAATTCTTCTGTTGACTGGGTCTTTATCCTCAAGTCTTCCGCAGTCCACCCTTTCTCTCTCTTCACACGCGCTCTACCTTCAGTTCACCTCCAACTCACAAAATTTCCTCCAAACTTAAATATCAGCAAACTTTTATCCACAGGAAAGAAGTTTCAGTCAGTATAAGTATAATGAAATTATGTGAAATCCCACATATGTATTTTTAAACTACTCTCATTTTGAAAAGTTTTTAATTGTCGAGCCGACTGGAAACCAAATGTGTCAAAGTCTCCGTCAACCTGTTCGTCCTTTTGTTGTGTGTCTGCGTTATCACTAGCTTATGAAAGAGACACCCATATAGACAGTCAGGTCCAGCCCTCCCAGGTGTGTGTGTGTGTGTGTTCTGATGATCATAGTTTATGAAAGCAAACCAGAAAGTGCATTTATGGGTTTGACTGAAAGGAAACCATGAGTGTACTGTAACCACCCAAAGAGTAAGGTACAAGATTTATATTAAAGCGTGTGCGTGTGTGTGGTGTGACTAATCAAAGTTTATCAGTGACCAAAATTTCAAGTTGTATATCCAGTTTTATGAGGCAATAAAAAGGTACAAGGATCATTTACAATGAAACACACATACAAACGTGGACACCAGACTGTCTCTCTCTCTCTCTCTCTCTCTCTCTCTCTCTCTCTCTCTCTCTCTCTCTCTCTTTAATTAACTAAAGCCAAAACAATAGAAAAATTGTGCAAACATTACTATAAATTTGTTTTTATCCCATAATATAAAACAGTATCAGTGTAAGGTCTCATCCATACTCCTTTATCCATATAGATTTGACCTTTTTATGTTGGTTTAAGTATTGAAATTATTTTCAAACATTTATTGGTTTTCTGGGACAGCCCATTAAAACATTGTTGTAAATGCATCAGAGGCTGTTTTTTTTATCTGTAGTCCCTGGACAGATGTTACATATAGTCACCATAAAAAGAAGATTATAATTTTAAAAGCTATTGAAATATTTTATAAGCATGCAGAGAAATACAACAAAGAGAATATTAATGCTACTAAAGATGTCATAGTATTTATTAACTTATTCTGTGATGAAATGGCTGTGGCCTGTGTGGTTTTCACATAACTTCCTCACAACTCAACAAAACTTACAGTATCTGCCTGTGCTGTAGGCTATGTGGCCTGTATAACCAGGTGTGTGAAGATGTCACACTTGGCCTTCCCTGTCAAAAATAAGATGAAGAAAAGCAGGTTTTCTCTTGAAACGGTGTTCAATTGAATATGATTCATATTGGCTTCCTGGACACCAACTGAAAGAGGGTGCTCCGAGAAATTAGTTTTTCTTTGTTTTTAGTCTCATGGCTTCACCCTCCAATGAATTAACTTGCCATTTCAAGCAGCTACCTGATGGTGATGATGTCAGTCTAAAGCCCGTCTCACGCATGCCTCACGCATGTCTCACGCACGTCTCACGTACGTCACACACGCGTCTCAGTTGCGTCTCTTCTAGAGAATAGAGGTCTCGCCTATTTTTTACGCGTGCCGCGCACGTTTCACAGCAACAACAAACAGTGATGTTACGGAGATGAAAAGAAGTAAAGACTTATTTTTAAATCAACACTTCCTGCTTTCATTTCAAAATAATATAATGACATAAAATGGCCATTAAAAGGCAAACTCTATGTAGAAAGAAAGGGCTGACAGCAGCAGCTGCAGCAGCTGACACGCAGCTGAAACGCAGCTGGTGTGAACACAGGACGCGTGAATCACGCAGCCACCACGCCACGCAGCCGCCACACGCTCTTGACGTTCCCTCTCTCTCTCTCTCTCTCTCTCTCTCTCTCTCTCTCTCTCTCTCTCTCTCTCTCTCGGTATTAAAGATAACCTCGGGCAATGAAAATGCTGTATGGAGGGTGCACTGGTGTTGTTTTGGGGGTCTCACATAAATGTTTTACTCTGCGAGTGCCATCAGTTATATACAAAAAAATCCTTTTAATATAATGCCATCCCTATACAGTATATGACTTCAAGATGTCCAGTATTGTGTATTGGATTGAGCTTTGTACATTGGAGTACATATGAAATGTTTTTGTAAGCATTGATGATCAATGGCCCAATGGAAGCATGAGATGGCAAGTTTTATCTTTTCTTTATCTCACTCTGGTTGTAAAGCTTATGACCTAACCAGCACCATGGGAACCCGTACTCTGTTGTTGTTGTTATGTCCTAACCTAAACCCAGTTTCATGGTTTTACACTTTCACGCTACTGTAAATGGGCTTGTTTGCCATAGTGTTCAACATTATTGTCACTTTTTGTAAACATGGTCAGGTTGTATCCCTGTCTTATGGGCTTTAAATCTTTCTAACATGTAATAAATGATTTTGGCTGGATGTCAAAAGCATTATAGGTGCTATTAATAGTCGCATAGTGGCGGTCGCATTCTCCCTTCCTCCGTTCCACTGCATTCACTTCACAACAAGTCGTTGCCAGGCACTTACCGTAAATCTCAGCCATTTATCCGTTTTTTCGACACTAACTGACGACCCAGAGATAACACGAGATACCAATGTAATTTTACTATTGGCTCACAAGCCTTGTTAGAAGTGGGAACCAAATGTCAGATATCCTCCACAGAGATAAACAAAGCATTAATTTTGGACCTGCCAAAATTTTTGTAATTAATTTGCAGGAAAAGCCATACTTTTATACTTTACATACTGTTATCAATAAGACCTTTAACAATTGCTCCAGCACAAAAACAACACAAAGCTTTAATCAGTTTGTGTCAAGTGCTGACCTTGTTGGTCAGTACAAATTTAGTGTGTGACTGTTACCACTGGGTGTCAGTACAGGGCTTTGATTTTAGCCGATGCCTATGCTTGAATGATTTTTCAGTTTTCCGTAGTGTGTGTGTGAAAGCAAACAGACTATGCACAAGAGTTTTTTGTTTGTGAACATGCTTCATATGTGTCTTAAGTAGTGTGTGTACATTTTGCACAAGTCTGTATGTGAATGTGTGTGTGTGTTTGCATCTGGGAAGCTATGTGCCTACATGTTAATGTGTCTGTGTGCATTTGTGTCCGTGTGTATGTGTGTGGTGTGGGCTCAAAAGAATGTCTCTGTCAGGTTGTGGACTCTCATTAAGATGCTCTGCCAGTGCATAATAAGCTGGCCATATGGTCAGCATGGCGGTGGTATCTCCCCCCACCTTCAGGTGGTTGGGTTTGAGAACAGTAATAACACACAGCAACCAGAGAGCAAGGCAGGAGAGAGAGCAGATTTTATGGGTTTAATTTGGAGAAGCGAGATAATTTGCAAGCTTAAACGTTCCAAAAAAAGATCTCTTACAGTATTGTTCATAAAAGGAGAAGAAAGAATTTGTGTCAGACAAGAGTTTGGTGTCTTATCATTTCTCAGTAGCAGTGATCCCAGCTTGACAGTCCTGCTCCATGATCTGTGAAATGTTGTCGACATCACAATGGTAATGTCACTGAGGGCATTGTTACAGCTATTCACAGCTGATGCCTCTCAGATCTACAGAAAGGTCAGTAGCGAGGTACCCATCCCTGGCTCTGATTTGGACATACTGAAATGTTCAGTGCCAAACTATAATTAGTAGCCATATGGGCTGTGTGTGGAGAGTAGATACACATGGAGAGGCTACTGTATGTTGTCTCTCACTATGTATCGGCTGTTTAGAGCCTGTAAAATGGCAAGGGAGGAGTGGAGTCATAAATGAAATGATAAACTAAACTCCTTAGATTGGCCGGTAATATCTGGTGGGAACCACTATCATCTTCATTACCTTAAAGATATCATAGTTTAATTAATTTAAAATTTTAATTGTGAATCAAGTGGCTCCCTGTAATGTGAAAAGGTTTCTGGTACAGGCGTTGTCACTGCCCATTCTGCAGCTGTACCACTTTCATTGTTTCTGGTGTGAGTCCCCCTTATATAAGACTCAGGGCAGCTCACAAGCTCACACTAGCCGATTGTACAATACCTGTCCTGAGTGAAATGGTGGAGAGCTGCAGTAAATGAGGGGCTGGTGGAAAAAAAGTTCCACATCCAACAAGCCTAGGGGACCGACCGGTAGATATTCTTCTCAGCAGTCAGCCAGACAGAGAACCGCAGTGGGAGGTCCATGTTGCTCTCACTCTTTCTGTTTGATGTGTAAATAATATCAGGCAATAATTTGGTACATTATCCATAAGAACTTGATATACCGGGGCTTTTTGCTGTGAATTTGTTTTGGACTCTACTTTCTTCCCTCTAGCAGTCAAAAAATTATTGCTGTGAAAATACCATTGATGTGTACTGGAGAAAAACATTTAACTTCCAAGTGTTTCAGCAGATACATTCAGACGCCAGAGAAGATTGTAATGCCACTGAGCAGGATGAATGTGAAGGGGAATATTGCTGATCGGTACATTAAGGAAAGAGTTTTTGAAAATTATGCACAGCAAGAGCTCTATACAGGCCTGAGGGCAGTGATCTGCACTAATTGTGCTGAAAGAATATATTTAGGTCAGAATCAATTGACGTAAGGCCCCCCTCAGTCCAGTACACACACACACACACACACACACACACACACACACACACACACACACACACACACACACACACACACACACACACACACACACAGTTGATTCTTCTATTGGCCACCCCTGTGACAAACTGTGTTTTGCACTTGTAGTGTCTAAATTAGGGCTGTCAATCAATTGAAATATTTAATCGTGATTAATTTGCATGATTGTCCATGATTAATCACACATTTTTTATCTGTTCAAAATGTACCGTAAAGGGAGATTTGTCAAGTATTTAATACTCTTATCAACATGGGAGTGGGCAAATATGCTTGCTTTATGCAAATGTATGTATATATTTATTATTGGAAATAGAATTACCAACACAAATTATTGACAAATATTGTCCAGAAACCCTCACAGATACTGCATTTATCATACAAAATATGCTCAAATCATAACATGGCAAACTCAAGTTCAACAGGCAACAACAGCTATCAGCGTGTTAGTGTGCTGACTTGACTATGACTTGCCCCAAACTGCATGTGATTATCATAAAGTGGGCATGTCTGTAAAGGGGAGACTAGTGTGTACCCATATAACCCATTTTCATTCACATATCTTGAGGTCAGAGTTCAAGGTCAAGAGACCCCTTTGAAAATGGCCATGACAGTTTTTCCTTGCCAACATTTAGCACAATTTAACTGCCTTTGCGATGAGCTAGTATGACATGGTACAAATGGATTCCTTAGGTTTTTCTAGTTTCATATGATAGCAGTATTTAAATTCTATCTTTAAAACTGAGCCCACTACAACCTCCGAAATATCGATTGCATTAATGCGTTAAAGAGATTAGTGGCGGTGAAACGATTTTGCTTTAACGCGTTATTAATGTGTTCACTTTTACAGCCCTAATCTAAATATATTAGAAAAACTACCTTGCATGAAAACTGATTTTGAAAAGTTGTTAAAACCACAGATATGACAAATTTATTTTCGTAATTTCTATCTAGCTATCTAGCTAGCGAGCCACCATGTTGGATTGACGCCATTGCATACGTAACGAGGTTTGGTTGCCTCCCGTTGGTTGTGACGGTGAGGAAATTTTCCCACCGGTTATTAAACCTTTGACAACGCCGGTGTTACCGATTACACCGGACATTTTACAAGAAAAGATGATAGTCAATATGTGTAGCGCGTGTGTCTGGCCTCTCTGGTCCAGCTTTCGCCGCAGGTTTCCACCGGCTGTGACCGTTCTGTCCTCCGCACAGCAATGGCCTCATAACGTTATGGTTCCCTTATTGCATTGGGTCTAAATCTGAAATATTGCCAAATAGGCGCTTTTGCTTCTCGATTCGATAGTCTTGTCTCCCAACTCTCTATCGTCTCGTGTGTGAAATATGACACCTGCTACTCTGAGCTGAGACTATATGGAGCAGATGCATTCACGGTCAGTTTGTAGCGTCCGTCGTCTGACTTTGTATTGATAACACGGCACTGATACAACAAAATGAACTAAATGGGTTTCATTTCTGTAAAAAAAGCAAAACGACGGTGGGTGCGTAATGTAATCGGTGTGTGCCCGACCACCGTGTAACACCGGTAACACCGACTACCCAACAAGCCTAACATGGGCTAAATAAAGAATATAGTTGTGCTTTCGGTGTTAACTTTGTAAAACTCATCTTTACAGCCATGAACAATACAATAATGATATCCCTTTTGTGTTCTTCTGTCCTGTGTCTCCTCAGCGTCTTTCACTGTCTCTACTATTGTATTTGTGTAACTCAGCCGAGCCAACCAACCTTGTGACGTCACAGGCTAGAGTACTGCAACATGGCGGCGCTCTTGCCATTAAGTTAGTTATGGAGTTAAAATGGAGCTTCTCTTTTCTTTTGAATGCTTACATTTTTCTCTCCTCTGCTCAATACAGTACTGGGGACAGCGCCACGTGCCATATGCAAATAGCCTAAACATGTCTGTCTCTGACAGCTTTTAAAAAAAAATCACATTACGTACAGCGTGCCGTGAGGTTTAAATGTAATAAATAAATCTCTTGACAACGTGCAACAAACAGCGCCGTCCATGGTACTGAAATAACAACGCGATGTTTCAGAACCATTTGCCTTGGTTTGTCAATAGCGTGGTATTGCAATATTGCGGATATTGCGACAGCCCTAGTTTGAACAAAAATAGTTGAAACTGTTTAAATCCAGTTTCTCCTGACCTTTCAGTTGATGTACACAGGTGTCACATTTTTACTACCATCTCCCGCTGAAAATGGAACAATGTGCAGTTTGATGTCTGAGGTCTGCCAAAACAATTGCAGAGCAACTATATATAGACATATTACTATAGAACACACAGACGTTGTTCTCAGCAGAAACTGAAAACAGGAAGAGTGCTTTTAGGGTAAATGTTGAGAAACATCAAATTCATCAAAGTGTTTTAGATCTGCTTTCTGCAAATGTGGCTGTATGTCATCTGAAACAAAATGAGGATCAGGACAGTCTGCTTTTAAAAAAGAAATGCCTTTGATCTGGCATGGCTTTACTTGACTTAAAATGACACTTGTTAGACTCCCAAATCCCAAATATAGGAGGGGAATTGGTCGACAGATTGACAGAATAAAATTGACACAATCCTAATAATAGAATTGCAATGAAGATGTGCTGTGACATCTTCATTACTAAATGCTATTTTCTGTGCAATTTATGGTTGCAGGCTGGGGAGCAAAAATAGATGGATGATTTTTATACAAGGATCAGCATCACACTTCTCAACCTGCTCCACAAGATGAGTCTGGTGGGAGAAGTTTCTGGTGTGCACATGATGTAGGCCTACTGTAGATGTGGCGTAGGCTATCTCCTTGCAAATAAAATAAAGTAATTCTTTGCAGTTAATCTTTGCAGTTAATCTTTGCATGTAAACTATTAATTAAAAATAGATACAGTGTTTTTGAGAATCGATACAGTATCACAAAACATAATATCACGATATTCTATTTTTTCTATATTTTCTTACACCCCTATTAGATACACTTTTGAACTCAGTGCAACTCAAGTAAACACCAGTACAAATTGCAACCTCAAAAATGATCTAAGCAAGCAGTCAACACTTTTCTGGTTCATGCTGTTTATTTTTTATTTGTTGTTAAATTGCCAGGCAGTATACTGAAAATAAATGTACACGTGCTGTCTGGAAATGCAGAAAGATCTTTTTGTTCTGTCTAAAAAAGTCAGTGCTGTGGCTCTGTAATTCACCTTGACCAAAGCCCAAAATACACATGATTAAATTTCTCCGCTCAATGGCACACTAGACAGTGTTTTTCCCCTCCTATGATCTGATTTCAAAGTCAAGAAAGAAAAGAGGAGTCTAATTCTCTGAGAGACCATAAATCAGCCGTTAATCACAAAATAGGCTCTTAACCAGAGCAGGAAACTGACCCTTTTATTCCCCAGCCACAGTGGCTGATGGCTCACACAAATACTAGACACTGTCAGACAGTCAGACTGAATCTTAGAAAAGATTAGCGTCTGACTGTTTAGTAGAGATAAACAGAGACACATTTCACTGACTGTCTTAAATAGCTCTTGTTCATTAATTTAAATAATTCCATAATGATTTTTTACATGTATCCACCTGTATCTTGTAATGTGTGGAAACATCGGTTGACAATACTGTGCTATTGAGAAATGTTAATTGGATTTATGGGATCGTTACAGTCCTGGTTGAAAATGCCATTGTGGTCTCACTTCCTCACTTCACACTCAATGATACGGGCGACAAGGTCAGGTGATACAGCGGGTCATTCAGTGATTGCAGGTTTGGTAGTTCAAACTCTGACTCCTGACTACACGTCGGAGTGTCCTTGAGCAAAACACTGTACCCAGTCTGCTCTGAATGGGCAGGTCAATGGCATCACCGTTTTTGTAAGGGAGAACTGCACTCTTGAAGTAGTGATTTACACGGAAGTCCCACACAGGCTTTGAATTTAATGTGCAACTCATCATTATTGACTTCAGACTTGCCTCAGACGTTACTCAGACTTGATAGTAAATTACCAATGAGTCCAAAGATTTCAAAGTCAGCTTCATCAACACAGAGGCAAAGTTATTTTCATTTTCAGCACAGACCACTAATGTACAACAGCAATTTAACAGAGTGGTGTTAAAGGTGCTAAATTTGATATCCAGAGCATTAATATAGCATCAAACAACTATTTGCCTTGTAAAGATATAGAGGAGTAATATCTACCTGATCAGAGAATGAAGTCTCTCTCCCTCTGTGTGTGTTGTAATCTCAGCTTCTATGTGCTTTGTTGACATCACCAGGCCGGCCACGCATGCCTTTTAGTGCATGTTCATGCATGTGAGCGTGCCCCACTGGCTAGCTCACGGCCGCTGCTCTGCACTGCTCTCATACGGCGGTTACACCTGATAATGGCGTCCCGAGCGATGGCGACGGCGCAGAAGCATGGCACCCACCCTCCGGTTCCCCCCTCAGGTAAACACTGTTATCTCTGTCAGCACTTTGGCCGTTATTTGCAGTGTTAGCACCGTTAGCTACGAGCCGCTGGCTTGCTGAAATGCTCCCAATCCTGTATTTAGCATCTTTAAGCAATATATTTTTACACGGCTTTGGTGAACACTCAATTCTGATGGTCAATCATGGCGTTCTACGGTCTGTCATTTCTTTATAGCAGACTGTTGTAATGTATAACAGACTGTTGCTATGGACACAATTCTAAACTCGGACTCTGGAGGACAGTTTTTGTATCAAATTATTGATTTCTTGAGTAAGTAGCCGTGTAATAAGCAGGATAATGTACAGCGAGCCGGTCATTGTTGTGAAATAAACCCCGACAGGGTGATGCGGCGGAGGGGTGGACCCCGACGCGAAAATACGTAAGGTTCCTAAAAAGAGGACAGGTCAGTATTTTCAGCAGCTCTGAGCCAAATGCCTTTGCAATGCTCTTTCTGTATTGTTAGAAGTGTTAGATAGGCTTCTTAACTAATTATGTACTGTATATATATAGGCCTATGTTGAACACATTTTTGTTCTGTAACAGATCGTATTTGTGTCAAGTTGTCTCAAGTTATCAGACAGGATAGATTTGCAAATCATGTAGTGTTTCTACCACGTTTTCCACTGATGCTGATGATATTGGTGGTTAAACCACCAGTATTGTAAGTATACCAAGACAAATTATAACAAGTTTAGAATAAGAAAGAATCTGGTGAGTTTCCTCTACTTTTGCACCACTGATAAGTGTATTGGACTTTTTTTGGAGCTAAAAAAGTAATACTAAAATGAATAGCATAGATGAAGGGCAGACTTTCTTTAGGTAAATTGCGCCATTGCCTTCATATAATAGATGTCGTTCTGGACAGTGGACATTTTTTTCTCGCTAATCAAACAAAAGGGAAATGCAAGAGAGCTTAGACAGAAAGACAGTGATTTTAAGGTGACATACATTTTATTTATATCCGCTTTAATCAAGAGAGCAGAGCGGCTGGACATTTAATTTCAGAGGGAAATATAAAACAAATATTTTACCTCAGGAAAAAGAGACAGGCGATGCATTGAAATAAGGATAAATTGATAGAAAGAGATGGAAACTGTGTGTGTCCTGAAGGACTGCCAGCAGTGGTACTGTAACATTATGGACGTACGATTAAAAAAATTATGCTTCTCCTTCTTATAGCCCAATAGTAGATGTATGTGTGTGTCAGTGTGTATCTGTTATGTTAGCGGCCATTATTTTCATCGAGCTTCTGGAAGAAATGCTGGACCAGTGTGTAACAATTAGGGGGATCTATTGGCAGAAATGGAATATAATATTAATAAATATGTTTTCTTTAGTGTATAATCACCTGATAATAAGAATCATTGTGTTTTCGTTACCTTAGAATGAGCCGTTTATATCTACATAGGGAGCGGGTCCTCTCCACCATGTCCTCTCCGCCATGTTGCACCGCCATGTTTCAACAGTAGCCCAGGAGTCGATAACGTTCCTTGCTCCCGTCGCCGCCGCTCTCTCTCTCTTGTTTCACAATTCACTTCCCACGTACATACCCACTCTATGGCTCTACTGGCTCTAGAGAGGGCGATTGTTGTTTTCGCGTCAGCCACCGTAGCTCTCCAACACGCTTGGCACACAGGAGAAGCTTCAGTTGGTTGCAATCTCCTCACCTCACTGCTAGATACCATCAGATCCTACACACTGGACCTTTTCAAAGGAGCTCATTTAGACTGGCGGGTCCGTTGTGCTTCGACCTTCCCTTCATCCAGAGCAAGTACTCTACCTTGTGCTGACATTTTGATATACCGTATCATAGCAACCAGACGCAACCAAAGCGCAGCTGAAAAAAATGCTGCGCCTTTTTTAGCCCTTCTTTGTTCTGCACTTAACAATAAACAAGTATTTAATTTGTTCTAAAACTGTCATCTTTGTCATTTAAAAAGCAAAAATATACCTAATAATAGCCTAACAATAAAGCTTATTTATACAGTACAAAAATCAAGATAAATGGTCATTTGCAAAAAAACTAGAGTTGCAATAATACCTCATATCGCACTGTTGAGCCAATCATTATCACCGCAAGGGAAATTCCTTCACTGCGACAGCCCTAATTGCCAGTATTCTTCCACCAAACAGTACACTACATTTTAATTGATAAGAGTACACTAGAAACAACTCAAAAACTCCTAACCCAGAAGTGCTTCATTGGAGCTGCTTGGTGGCCAACAGTAGAAGTAGGTGTCGGTGCTCCTGGAAAAACCGTATCTCTTGTTAATATGTTATAGGTGTGTTTTCGGCAGGTAGCCTACAACGGCTTAAAGTGTGACTCAGCCACTGAGAACAGAGGACATGAACTATGCTTTTTATATCAAAGGCCCTGCAAATGTCATATGGTGCTGTGTGTACAGTCGATGAACTCCACTGATCAAGTCATGAACAAGCTCTGAGCACTGCCCCGGTCTTTTTGTGTCTATTCTGACTGTCATTTGCAATTCTATCAAATCCCAAAGAGACATATTTCACTTTCTGTTCACCTCAGGAAAGAATCACATTAAAATATTGTTGGTGTCCTGCAGAGAGAGATGCTGGAGGTGGGGATGTGCTAGTGTATGTGTGTGTGTGTAAGTGTGTAACAGCTGTATTGAAGAACAACAAGCCAGATGGCATCAGCTTCTTTGTTCTGCTTTGTTTTCTTGCACACTCACCTGTCTGTGTCTGTTTGTCTTTTCTCCTCTCGTTCTGCCTTTGAGTTTGGAATCAGGTTTCCAGCATACATTTAGATAAAGTTGTATGTTCCTTTTCATGAATTTTGATCAGTGATTTTATAGGACTTGTGATGTACAAAATACGATATTCATGTTGCACATCCTAACCTATCTGTCTTTGTGACACAAAGAAACATGACAAGGGGTTGGGTAAATACATTTTCATTTCAACAAACTCAAGAGGCGGTACATTTTGATCAAGATCAAGTCAGTCATAGCTGGAGTCAGAACATTTTTTATTAAAATTAAATTCCATCAAATTATAAAAATATTTTCAACAAAGGATGTTTGTATCTGTTAAATAGGATAAAGTGTCAACTGTTGTGGAAAAGCATAATTATTTCACCTTGGTCGGGAATTGTCACATAACTGCAGAGAGTCAGCACTACTCCATGTTATAGAGGTTAATAGATCTTATATATCTATTATAAGTGACATTATACAGAATGATTACCAGGGAAAAGAAATGTCACTTTTCACTTTTTATTGACATATTGTATACATATACTCTCACCAGTCTGTTGCCCACTGGCTCACATTTTCTGTCTGTCTCCGTCACTCGACAAACTTTCCATGCTTTTTTTTTTAAGTGATAGAGCTACACAAAGAACACTGTCTTACCTGTCCTTTTATTTTTTTTCACCCTTACTTAATTCAGTATGTCTTTTTCAATTTCATAAGCAGTAAATCTCTGGCTTTTGTCACTGCACTGTTACCTGCTGCAGTCGTGTAAACACATTGCAGATAATGACTTTAGGTTGTAATCTTCTTGAAGCCTTTCAGCGCCTGTTTTTAACTTATTCTAGACTTGGATTAAAAATGTTTTAATGCAATTGCTCATAAGAGAAACAGTAAATAAAGACTTTAGTGTCTTGTCCTTTTAAGAACAAGAAATATAATTTTTTTTGGGCTATTTTCCTTGCTATTTTCAGCTTTGCTCATGCACAGTAGGCATGTCACAGTGAGGAAAATTTCCCACCGGTTAATAAACTCGTGACAACACCGGTGTTACCGAATACACCGGACATTTTACAAGAAAAAATTATGCTCAATATATGTAGAGAGCTTACTTTGATCTTTAACGTTGAATGGCTGTGTCTGGCCTCTCTGGTTGAGCTATCGCTGCGGGGCCGCAAGTTTCCACCCGGTGCAACACCTGCTGTGACCGCTCCGTCCTCCGCACGGCAATAACACCCGAGCCAACTTCCTGTATCTGCAACAGCGGCTCAGACTCCCCTCTGAGTTTTGCTCAGGGAGCAATATCTATATGATATTGATATATATGGTATTGATATTAGGATTTTGTCTACTCCCTAGTATCGGTATCGGTCATACCCCGGTCAGGCTCTACTCTTAAATCACACTGTTGGCCAGTTATGGTTACAGACTCTCTCTCCACCTCCCTACACTTGTCTTTTGAGGAGTAATTAATTTGCCAAAAAGGAGACAAAACGCACAATAAACAAAGTTAAAGATGAATTTGACTGATTTAAAAAAAAAAAAAAAATCTACAGATATCGCGATAATATCGTTATCACCCGCAATAGCCTGCTTGTTTTTAGACTTTGGAAAGAAACTAGAGCACCCACAGGAAAACTTGCGCAGAGAATATTGAAACTCCAAAAAGAAAGGTCCCAGGACCCTCCTTCTGTGAGGTGACAGTGATAACCATTGAGCCACTGTGCTGCCCGGCAGCAATATTGGATAGAAAAAACAAAAAGAAAAAACAGTTTTCTCAATTTTTTAAAATTCCACTTGGGGTTTGCTTTGTTTTAGAAAATCAAACTTGCTCAGCAGAGAATTAACAAAAGAAGGAATGAAGAAATGGATGGTTGGATGACGGGTGGAGGGTTGACAGAAGCAGAGGGAAATGAAAAGGGAGTGAGGAAGGGAGGGAGATAGATGATGAGACAGATGAGAAGGAGAGAGAGATAATGAGGCAGAGGGAGAGAGAGGAGTTGTGCCAGCAAACAGGGAAAATCAAATGGGGAAAATTAAAGAGGCAGCAAGAATTGAAAGGATGAAGGGAGAGAAGGAGGAATTAAGAGCAGGTGATAAGGAATGGACAAGAGGACTAATTGAAAGCAAGTGAGGGAGAAAAGTATAGACTTGGGTTAGTGGAAAAGGTGTTTGAGAGACAAAGCGAGACTGTGTGAGAGGGAGATAGGGTAGCAAAACAAATTAAGAGAGGAGGGGAAAAAGGAATGGGAGGCTGAAAGAGTGGCAGAATGAAAAGAGTGAAATCAGATGGAAAAGCCTCTCTTGTTCATCCAGGCTGAAAGTTGAATCACAGTTACAAGCTTCTGGCTTCAGACAACCGTGTTTTGTATATGCGTGCATGTTTTTCATTAGGCAATGATACAGGAACAGAGGCATTGTACCATATGTTCATATCGTTCTATCTTGTACTTCACTGGACTGAGCCCAAATCACATATTTATTGGCCTGTATATATTCTTGAAGAACTTGGATGGTGCGTGAAGGTAAATCGTGACTGATAATTGTACCCAATAAACAAGTGTAGATAGAATATTTGCAAAGAAATCAAGTCAACACAAAATGTCCTCTTATTGTAAGAGTACTGAAAACGAGGGGTGGGGAATTTTTTTTTAATGCCAGAATCGATATATATGCTTCTATGCGGAGGTAGAAGCAAGTTACCGCTTTTATTGTTGTAGTCAGAGTAACGTGACGTCATATCAGTTTTGTATCCGTAACACAAAACAAACAGTAGCCGGCCGGCTGTAGCGAGCAGAAACCGGCAGATACGACAGAGCAGAAAATGGCGGAGGGTCTGCGTGGATACGACCTGCACCCTCACATTTTAAATCCAAAGTGGTAAACACTACACATACAGTAAAGTATGGAAACACTTTGGGTTTCACACATTGACAGGGAAAGCAGAGCAAGACATCATGCCTGAAGCTGCATGCTAACTCTGTCATGAACAGGAAACGTTATCGTATTGCGGTAATGTGCGGTCAAGCCAGCCGTCACTCTCCTCTCTGTGGTCACATTGGCTGACGCTACAACTGTAGAGCACCCATATACTGACATTTATGTTAAATGCATTCAAACGGCCCCCGATGGAGCTGACCATAGATGCATAAAGAAAACGAAGCTGACGGGAGAGCTAGAGACGGACTTGGAGAAGTTAGCGGAAGTATACATGTGTGACTACGTCCGGTTTTCAAAATAAGGTGTTAACAAAGGAGACTGTATATGCAAAATACATATATAGAAATAAGATTGATTGGATTATATTCACAAGAAGTATAAAACATTACATGTCCCTTATAAGTTAAATAGAAAATACCACTAATTTGTGAGGGAAATGTCTTTATTCTTTGATTTTTGTTTTCTTTTATAAATAATTACTGACAATGACTGATATATTTGACTTCAGGACATCTCTGACTACATACATGCTGAAAATCAAACATTTTTACTGTATTAATTTAAATATTTTCCAAAGTAAAAGTCCCTAGAAGTGTATGATTCAACTCTATCCCATGGTCTAGTGTTAAAGAAGTTAACAAAAATGGCAATAAATCGTAATATAGAATATAGAATCGCAATACTTGTAGAATCGCAATACTTAAAAATCGCAATACATATCGAATCGGCACCCAAGTATCGTGATAGTATCCAATCGGGAGATAGGTGAATCGTCCCACCCCTACTGAAAACACAGTCCGCGCTTCTACAGTAGCCAGGTGATGAAATGTATGTGGAAGGACTGAATGTAGGGGAGGTTTGTGCTCTGTTGCAGTTTTAATTATTCAAGGACCTTTTTGTATTAACATAATTCATTTCTGACCACTTGCAGTCAGCTGATGTGGCGCTTGCATTTGCAAACGATCTCATCTGTCATAATGATTCTCACAGAAAAGCACAATGAGGTGTCAGGGAATGATATATAGGATAGGGCACAGGTCCACTATACAAAGGCTGGCACTCCTGCCAGACACAGCCGCCACACAATAGGGGTTTGTAGCTGATGCTGAGGCAGGAGACCAGGCACTGTGCACAGGCCCAGATGTCCACTCCTAAGTACTGTTTCTTGAGCACAGCAAAACATCTGTAAGGTTAGATTTATGACGACAGGTTTCAGAGTTATGATCAAATTTATTTAGGCAATGAGAGCTTATAAAGAAACCAGATGGAAAAGATTGGAACCAGATTTAGATGTTTTGCAGTAGAATATTATCCAAGTTTTCTTCATTCGGTTGATATATAGTATAAGCAACACAAATTACACATATAACAATTTGGGCTGTACAATTTACCTGCAACTTTATCTGCAGTACAGTAAATTCATAATCATGGCATCTCAACCAGCCTCTCTCTCCTCCACAGTTGCCAGCTGGTCTGCAAAATCTGTGAGCTGCAATGCCACGTCAACATACTGAAAAATATGGAAAACACTGTATATTTAAAATACTACTTAGGTAACAATCTGTCCCTGTTTGCGTCAAGGTCTTACATAACTGAAATCAAAGTGAAGAATCTTGTAGTGAGTGATGTGTGTACAAATGTGTGGGCAAAGACTTGATAAACTAAGAAAGGATTTTATTTAAGTTTGGAAATTTGACCGTTGCGTGGTGTACTCCACCCATCCACCTCTAACAGAGATGTGACTCTACTCTCAGCATGAAGATGAACGATGTGATGAAGACACGATGAACGATGAAAATGACTGGATGATTATAAAGATGACAGAAGGATGAAACATGGCTTGAGGGAAAGTTCGGTCAAGGTCTTTCGTGATATTTTTGGGAAGCAATGGCACAGGTGGAAAGTGCAGTCAACCGCAGAGATCACACAGGGCACGGCGTCTATGTCTGGCATTTCTGAGGCCAGAGGCATGTGGTTCACCTGTGATGCAGGTAGAAACTAAGTGGGATTTTGAGGAATAACTTTGTCAGTGGGTGTCTTACTGTGGGGACTGGCATGAATACATCTTGTCTTTAAAAGCAGTTCACTGCTTTTATAGACGCCATGAGGTAATGACTGGTAAAGAGGAAGAGTGTCATTTTTTTAGTAGAATCCAATTTTCCTGAAGAATTTATGAGCGTAATATACATAGATCATATATAAAAGGGGTTTATGTGATTTTATGTGACCCTCTCAACGCTCGAAATTAAGGATGTCCAATTGTCCCGGGGACAATAAAAATAGCACCTGGGACACAAAGATACGGTGTCTGGGACAATTCTGGAACAGTAGAGAAACTTATCATTACAAATGAAATTATTACCTTTATGCGTCATGGTTGTTACCAACTTGTTAGCCCTATCGGAAAAGTAGAGGATGTAAACCTCGTAGAGTAGGGCTGCACAATTAATCGAATATTAACGGCGATCACGATTTTGGCTTTCTACTATTAAATGAACATGATCCACTGCGATATTGACGTCTAAAATGTGTGCTCTGCTCATAGAAAAACTCTGCTGCATAAATCAAGCGCTTCCTAAACTTACAGCTTGAGATGCATCGTCAATCAGCAGCCGATTGAAGCCGGACAGTTTTCAGAAGTCTCGTATATCTGATTTTCCGACATGATGGTTTTACGTTGGCACACAGCGGCACAGTCAGTAACGTCTCTCTCTCACACACACACACACACACACACACACACACACACACACACACACACACACACACACACACACACGTGTCATGGAGGAAAAACCTTAAAATATTTGCAACAAATCAAAGCAAATATTTAAATAAAAATACAATAATTTATTTCCTAATCATTTGAATTGTGTGTTTTAATGCAAATAACCTCTATAGAGGACAATAACAAAGTAAAAGGATAGCATTTAGTATTTTCGACAGTTGAAATGTAGCACAACATGGAAGTGAAAGCAACACTCTGTTTATTTAAATGTGAAATTGCGCTAAAAATATTTTGTCTCTAAAATCTATGAATAATCATGATAAATAATCGTGATCTCAATATTGTTCAAAATAATCGTGATTATCATTTTGGCCATAATCGTGCGGCCGTACCTTAGAGGCTAGTGAGACGAGAAAATGGATGAGCTGTGTGAAAGTAGCCGGAGAGTAGTTTATGTCCATTACTGTGGTGGATGCAAAGTTTTACCAACGGGTAACGGACATATTGCAACTCGTATTTTTTGTACTGCTTCATCAAAATGTAGGCTAGTGTGTTAAAGTCAGATGCTAATCGTGATTAGCGCGCTAGCGATATTAGCACCTATTTCAATGTAGTAGCAGCTGATGTTACTGTGTGTCGCTAGTGTTAACTTTGTAATGTTTAAAGCACCAACGAAATCTGCATGAGAAGTAAAAGAGCTTTGGGATGAGTAAAATGACGGAGAAAACTGTTGTGTACACTAGACAGAGAGGAGCAGGAAACACTCCTTGGACTCTATAGAAGAGTTAAAGAACAGCTGTCATTACTGTAAATAGTGAATCTATAGCTCCAGTACAATTAACTCATCACGTGCACATGTAAACCATCATTGCGATGATATCTCATTCATCAATATTAGATGTTAGAAGGATGATCAATGATTCATTTATAGTGCTCATATTTACAGATTTTACAAACGACTTTACAATTTAGGATAAAATAGAAAGATTATTGATACTATTTCAAATTTACCATGAGACATGTTCAAAGTTTGCATGTAAATTTCGATCGCTGTATACCAATCAGAAACAGGTTTGCATTTTTGCACTGCACTTTGCAGTGATGTATTTATTTGCCGAACAGTTAGGAATAAACAAGAAACAGTAACGCAACCAAGGCCTAAAAGAATAATGAAAACTGATTGTGGCCAAACACCTTTGATTTCAATTGTTTATTCATATATAAGTGCAGGGAACAATTAGCAGAACTTGCATGACAGACCAGAGTGACTGAATGAAGTGATGCAGGTTAACTTTCATAGTTTTTAATATTTTGTGGCGCCCTTGCTCGGACCACATCCATATTCAAACCTCATTTAATATTCATTTAAATACACCCCATAAAGTGTCGTGACTGCATCTTGCACGGTACCGCCGCTATCGCGGTGACAAAATCTGTCCACCAGTCTTCATTTTTACAGCATGCACCATTACTTACAAATACATATGTTGGACACTGAAAATAAAACCAGACACATGGAAAATAGAGCAGATGATTTTGAAATGTATTGAAAAGTACATTTGTGTGTTTATGTGTGAGAGGACAGAAAAAGGGGAAAAGGGTTGAGGGTGTGATGAGTGTGTGTGTTATTTATGGATGTGTCAGTTTCAGCTTTAGAAATGTCAGAGTCATTCCCCCTCATGTTAGTATTTTGTGCTGTAAGCGTGGCAGCTGATGCAGCTCTGTGCCTTTAATGATTGGAGGCAACAAAATGTTCAGGATTGGCATCTGCTAATGTCAACAAGACCCGGTGAGTGAAATGGTAAACAGGATGACCTTTTTAGTTTCCCAACTGATAGTAGACTAAATTTTCTAGTCTCAAGCTTGAGGTTTTTAACCCAAACAAGCCTGAAAAAAAGAGTGATGCTTGCTAGCTACGATCTCTCAACTTGTGGATGTGCCTCTGAACAAGGAGCTTGAATCTTACCGAAACCTGTACTGCTCAGTAACCCGCAGCAAAAGACTGTGCTTGTACTGGAAAGGTGTATAATTGAGAGTACGTTTCTATACATGATTTATTTATTGGTACTTTTAAAACATAGCGTATTTGTAATGATCTATAATTGAAATAAACATTTTATTTTATTAATACAGTAGTAGTAACAAATGGAAGAGATGTGTCAACTGAAAAGTTATATTTGCCAACATATTTCCAAGCATTGCGAAGAACCAACAAGAAAAGAAACAAAAGTGTGTCTGTAGCAGCATGTTAATGCTATTCTACCCGCTTTCCTCACTGATTCCATGACTTTAGTTTTGGTTTTGTTGTAGAGTGTGGGTATCCCAGTGTCGGCAAAAGACGGCAAGATGGTTTGATGTACCTCGGCTCCAAAGTGTGCAACATAGTGTGAAAGCCCTGGTTCTGCCGGTCGGATGGTATCCATCTGCGGTTGCTCACGCTCAGCTGTCCACATCTGTTACTTTTCACCATCCAGTTGGTTCAGCCGTAAGGAACGTACAGTCTTACAAGATTGTTACTGGCAATCATAATGTTGAGAATTACAGTATGTTTTACATTTCTGATTATTAACTTTTCTGCATGAAGACAATCTTTCAACAGAGAATCGCAATGCATCTAAGAATCATTTTTCCCTACCCCTATAAATAATGGTATACAGTACGTCCTTTTATATTGCGAGAAAACAACATGCATTGTGATATACAGCAGAATAACCACATGGGAATTACTGTTTTCGGCTAAACCAGCAAAGTAAATACCTGACATATCAACTGATATAAAACAGACAGATATTACAGTATAAACAATATGGAAATATTTCTTACAGGGTGGATTACCAAGTGGGCTAAGCCAGGAACAGCCCCAGGGCCCCAGACCTCTAGGAGCCCCTGTCAATAGTTGTTTTCAAATTTGTTACAAATATGCATCAATAAAGTACAGTATGAATTAAGGTGGGTCCTGCATCATTACCGGTTCCCAAGCCAAGTCCCTATGGACTGAGCTACTGCCGCCCCCTGAATAGGTTAATCCAGTCATGCTGACACTTGTAGAGCTGCAACTAAGAATAACTTTATTGATTATGTTGCCTGTTATTTTCTTGATTCAAAACCCAAAGATATTCAGTTTACAGTCATATAACATAGAGAATATTAGCAAATCCTTACATTGGAGAAGCTGGGACCAGTCATGCTTGGCATTTTTGCCAGCCGATTATACTGTTGTCAGGCTATTAAATAGGCGTTATCAGTCGCTATAAGCCCCATAGATATGGGTTAATAAGAGCCTACTACACCCACTGGTAGGTTTTATCATCTATTCACATGGTAGATCACCGAAATGAGGTATAAAAGTACATGACAGCGACCTCTATTGACTGTAGTAATTATGACATCTATGGTGCTTATAGCGACTGATAACGGGTATTTAATGGCCTGATAACAGTTGGATTGGGTGATTTTTGCTTGATAAAAGTCTTCAAAAATTAACTGGCAACTGTTTTGATAATCGATTAATTAACATATCATATGGTTTTTGCTGTATATGTCGTTATATTGTCTGAGCTTAGAAAAGACCTCTTTTATAACCACTCTCCTATGGTAAAAATGCACTATTACACAGGTTTGATTCACCACTTCTTCACTTGTTGTGTCCCTCTCTCTGGCTCTCGCTCTGTTTCTCTGGAATAGACAGAAAATAATTGAGTTGTGGTCTGCTAACTGTCTTTCACAGTGTAATTCAATCTGTGTGCCGTCCAATTACAATAATGCGTAATCTGATTTCAGTTACTGTGGGCATTATACATTTATTATTACAGTAATGCAACACCTGGAAAGCCTCTCTCTGTGTGTGTCTGTGTGGGTGAGAAAGAGAGGGAGAGAGGGAGAGAGAGAAGCAGGCTTACAAACAGAGACGGGCATTAAGAGAGAGAGAGAGAGGTGTATACAGGGATGCATGCAGACAGGGAGAGAGCGAGAGAGTTTTTGTACTTGTGGAAGAGAACTTGATTAATTTCATTGGACCTGACCCCCCCCGAACAAATCCAATATAGCTGTCTGCTAGCTACTTCTACAGCTATCCCGACGGTGTGTGTGTTTGTGTCTATATGTGTTTGTGTGTGTGTGTGCACGTGCATTTTTCTTTGGATGTCTTTGTGTCTGTGTGCGCCTGTAGGTTTGTCTTTGTTTGAGTGTGTGTGTTTTTGTTGGTCTGCCTGGCGGTGTGTGTGTGTGTCTATTCAGTTAGTAGCCAATAGGTCAAAGCGTGGGTCAAGGTGACTTAGTGAATCAAAACAAGCTAATTAGCTGCTAACCTAATTAGCTTGTCTAACAACGCAGGTAAGAAAAAAAAAGAAGAGAAAAAAAGGCAACATTCACCCCTCTCTATGCCTCCCTCCTCCCATTCTTTAATGAAATATGTGTCTCCTCTCTCTCCTTTCTTCTCCTTATCATAATCAGTCTCTTCTGGGCATAGACTCAGAGTTTAACCTCCTCAAAGTCAATTTACCTTCCTATTTCTCTCTCTCTCCTCTTTGCCTCCCTGTTGTCTCTCTCTCTACTCCTGTCCTCAGCACACCCCCATTTTTCTCTGTCTCACTTTTTTTCTCTCTCCTGTCTCTTGTCTCCCCTACAACTTCCCCTGCCCTCTGTCTCACTCTGTGGGGGAGCTGCTCTCCCCCCGGGGTCCAAGTGGAGGTGATGCGATGCTAAATCTCTTTCCCCCTGCAGTCCTGCTCCTGTGGAATTTTATTAATGACCGAGTACTGAGAGAACGCCAAACAAATTTAGAGGTAGTAGTTGTTAAGTAGTAGTAACAGTTGCTTTTGCACCCTTGAAATTATTCACTTTTGTTGATAGACTGTAGAGCTGGTATGAAATACTGAATCAACCAAGTTTAGCTGGTTTACTAAATGGATTTCCACTCTAATTAATAATTATATAGTATAACAAACATGACAAATGTCAGCTTTTAAAAGAAAAAAGAAGATTACGTTTCATTTTTCATGGCAAGAGCACCGCCATGTTGGAGTACTCTAGCGGGTTATGGGTACCCACGAGTATCCCCTTTACAGACATGCCCACTTTATGATAATCACATGCAGTTTTGGTCAAGTCATAGTCAAGTCAGCACACTGACACACTGACAACTGTTGTTGCCTGTTGGGCTTGAGTTTGCCATGTTATGATTTGAGCATATCTTTAATGCTAAATGCAGTGCCTGTGAGGGTTTCTGGACAATATTTTTCATTGTTTTGTGTTGTTAATTGATTTCCAATAATAACTATATACATACATTTGTGTAAAGCAGCATATTTGCTCACTCCCATCTTGATAAGAGTATTAAATACTTGACAAATCTCCTTTTAAGGTACATTTTGAACAGATAATAAATGTGTGATTAATTGGGATTAAATATTTTAATCGATTGACAGCCCTAATTATTATTTTAATTATTATTCATGTATCTATTTTTTCTATTTAAATTTATATTTTTCTATTATATTTTAGATTATTACACGGCTGTGTTGAATACTCGATTCTGATTGGTCGCTCTGTGGTCTGTAATTTCTGTATAACAGACCGTTGCTATGTATAGCAGACCGTTGCTATGGGCGCATTTCAGATGTCGGACTCTGGGGGACCGTTCTTGTGTCAAAATATTGATTTCTTCAGTAAGTAGCCGTGTAATAAGCGGGATAAAGTACAGCGAGCCAGTCATTGTTGTGAAAGAATCCCCTTCAGGGCGATGCTGCACCCCGACGCCAGTCTGGAATTTTTTCACAACAATGACTGGCTCGCTGTACATTATCCCTTACATATACAATTCATGACATTTTCATTTCTTGCGTACTTCTTGTATTGAAAATGAAAAACAGTTGGTCATAAAAAAAAAGAATTGTGCAAACCTCCCCATCATAACACGTACACACCATAAAACAACACGGCATATTTTACCACCTCTCAACACGTATGCCTTAACCACCAGGAGGGGGAGAGAGGGAAGCAGCGAGGGAGATGGGGAAGGAAAGAAAGTGAGGGAGGTAGAGTGTCTGCAAAGATTAATTTACAATATTTGATTTCGTTGTTTGAGCTTCATCGGAGTCATGAAGCTGCAGCATCCAATCAAGACTCAGTCAACATTCAAAGGGTGGCTTTTTATTATCTTAGATTATATATATTCTTTTACTTCATTTTGAAATATTATGTACACGTGAGATTGGGGGATATAGAGGAAGAAAGGAGGATGAAAGACAAGTGTGAGGAAGAAAGGAAAGACACGGCGGCGTGGCTCGTGCGCTTAAATGAATTCCAGTCAGACAAGTGCCAATATGAGAAAGGTTCATTGTGGATTCCACAGAGCATTAAAAGATATTGGAGATCCTGTAAATATCTGTGCTGTGCTACATTACTTTTCATTAACTTTGTTACCCACTGCACTGTGAAATCTATTTTGGATTTTTGGAGAGGTGCAAATAAAGGTCTCTGAGCCACCAGCGAACCTCAGGAAGGTGACTGCTCCGTAATGCATAGGTAAACACACCTCTTTTCCTGTTCGTAACATTTAAAGGCTATAGATTAGAGATAGAGTTAGATTAAAAAAAAGTCTAGCTACAAAGTGAAGGTTCACTTGCAGTAGAAATCTTGTAAAGTAGGGCATTAAATAAGGGTATTCACCAGCCTCTCATCATCTCACTTTTCATAGACAAAGTGTTAAGATCTGTTAGGAGATGCCTTCTGGATAAGAAAGGTCACCTATGAACTCTCAGCCCTCCCTTTTTTCTCCAACATCTGAACAAGGCATCGTGTGTTTACTGTATTTAGACCATGGTGTGAGGGAAAGCAGAACACAGTAATGTGACTTAGGGTGCTTTCACATCAGGAACCCGGATCCGAGTACACTTGATCCCAAAGTCCAGTTCGTTTGACTAGTGTGAACGCTCCGTACCGTACTCGGGCAAGGTTTGTCGACCCGTACTCGCGTCCACTTGAAAAGGCGGTCTCCAGTACAGTTCATGTGTACTCAGGTACGGTTTGCATCAGGTGTGAAAGCCAACCGTACCGAAACACAGCAGTGGACTGCTATTTAATAAGAGTAACGTTAGCAGTCAGCGAGTAGTTTTGAAAGGGCAGGCTGTTTTCACAGCGCTGGTCTCCTCCGAAATCTGTATATGCTTGTAGCATGCGCTGATCATCTGAACTGCATAGCCAAGCGTGATAATGCAGAAAGGCAGGCGAGAGGGTTCTTAAAATATAAACCCTAGTAGGCGATGGGGTTGGGCGACGTTTGTTATTTTGATTAGCTAATTTAATGGTCTGTCTCTGAAGAACGAGAGCCGCACAGCTGTTCAGCGGGCAGAGAGAGAGAGACAGCAGGGGGAACAACATGTAGAGCCGGCATTTCACACCAAACCCGGTGAAATAAGGGTTTATTTCGACCAAACCAGAGTTGGTGATTATTGGAAAGACTAACGACGACGGTTTTGGTGAGTTTTATTTTGTTTCAGTCAAGTTTGAATTAAGTGTTTTACGATCTCAGCATAAACAAATACACATGGATGATGACGCAGGTGTACTCGGGTACGGAACAACTTTACTGTGGAGAGGGAGAGGGGGGGGCAATCGTACTTGGGCACGGTACGGATCAATCTTAATATGAAAATGCCCTAAGCTAATTCATATTGTAGTCATAATTCTTTGGCAGCCTTTTTTAACCAGCATCTCACTCAATACAGACATGCCAGTCACCGTGGTAATGCTGTTTTAATAGTCGTTTACGGATATCAAACTTGGAGTTTTTTAGGCCATGAAGGCACTAGTCATGTTTTAGGCACATGGTTACCTCTGAGGCTGACCTGCTTTGAACAAATGGTTTAATTTAGAAGGCTGTCATACTTTATGCACACGGGCCATTAGTCCAACCCAGCAGGGACCTTTTACAGGCCCCTTCTAAATTTTTGATAATTAGACGAGGGCATATGAAAGATGCATGGAGAAAACTACAGAGCAAATGTTTTGAAATACTTTCCAGGAAATGGGGATTGCTGTTGATTACACCATAAAAAAGTCCATCAAAATAAGCAAGAATTTTACTTTTTGTTTTTGTTCCAATGGAGGCAACATGCCTTCAAGTGAATGACAACTCAGTGCATGTCATCTTGCTTGCTTCACATGCTTCTAACCTTCTGTAAACTTGTATCGTAACTAGGGTTGCAAAATTCCAGGAATTTTCAAGGTGGAAACTTTCCATGGGAAATAACATGGTTATTTGCTCAGACTGTATTTACAGTGTCATATGCAGATAGAAACAAACTTTTGACCTTATCATAAGCAGACATAATTGTAAACCCTTATAATAGAAAAGAAAAAAAATCGACAATTTAGTTGTGTTGAACTTTAAAGGTGCAATGTGTACGATGTGGCCAGAATTTTAGTTTATAACATTCAAAAAATAAACTAACATTTTCAACAGAATGTGAAGAGGTTAAAGTGTTGACGTTATATAAAAGTTGTCTGATGTATTGTGTTGCAGAGATATCTACTGAAATGAGCATGCTAACCAGCTAACCAAACCCGGCCCATCCTGTCTTATAATACCACTTGTATCTCGAGAGGCGACAGTGAGTCACTGTAACGTCCATTCTACCCTCAGTCCAACATGAGAAGACAACAAAGTAGAGCTGCCCCGAGGGCTTGTCAGTCACATTGAAGGTACATGTAGTACAGTGCTTTGCCCGAATGCATCCATAGATCGGCACAAATCCTTTTGAGCCGCATGTTTCTTGTGAGACTCACATGAACTGTGTTGCTTCATGTCGTATTCCTCCTGTGTGAAATTGAAAAACAACTGGCAAATTTCACAAAAAACAACAGTCTTTGTTGTAGCTGCTCTTCCTTTTCTTTGTGGTAGTTTCCCTCATATTCCGCTTAAATCTGGATAGCTTGTGACTTTGCGGTGACTCGCAAACTTGACCCACGTGTGCACAGTTTGATTGACAGGAAACACAACCCCGTGATGACAACCTTCCTTGCATTCTTCACAGCCATTGGATAAAAGCCAGATTTTAAAGAAGCATCTGTCCTGCAGTGGTTTGACTTTTAAAAACTAGAGGCAATGAAAATGTGGGACAGTGTCTCAATAGGTGGGACGTGGGACAACTGATGAAAATGTTATGCAGTCCCTCATAAAGTGGGACAACTGGTCACCCTACGTGCAGCCTTTGCATTTAACTACATTTAATTTATGTTTCACAAGACAAACATTTTTGTTGGGCTGTACTTAATTACTGAAATATTCTTCTCATTGAGTAGGTAGTTGTAAAGCAGCTAAAAAGGAGTTCTGAAGCAGTTATTAAAAAAATAATAATAATATTTTTCATGTGAAAGAAGATTTTATCAAAAGTTGTTTCATAAATTGGTATGATTGAATTTGTGCTCATTCAAAGACAGTGTAATGAAATACTGAATGACTTTAAAACAGCTCAGTTATTTTTTTTATAACAAAGAGGTTTTTGTTTCCCATCACAAAAGGAAAATAAATAACAGCAACAACTAAAAATTGTAAATTTACAGACACTTTGCAACCCTAATTGTAACCCCCCCACTGCTAACACAAACACACACTCACATACACACCCTTCCTGATAATTTCTTTTCATTCAGCTCAACGCTAACCTGTAAAAAGGTCAATATACCATCACAACCCCTCTATCAAATACTTTGGAGCACAGCTCTTTTCTATATTATGAAAACATACCTCTTATCTTTCCACTGAATGCCTCTTTGTATGACCTTGTGCATCATTACACTAGTGCCTTCTTACCCATTGACTATCCGTTTCATATGAAAGTGTAAATTGCTCTCTAATAAAGAGAAAAAGATCAGAGAGGAACATGATTGTGGTGGGCTCCAAAGGAGGTTAAGGAGGTTAGTTAGCCGTGTCTCATATTGATCACTATGATGGTGTATCGACCCATGTGAGATTATACTTTTTAATCTACTAAAAGACTGTTTTCAGATCCACTGTAACCCAGGTCTCCACATCTAACCTCGCAAATCCTCCTTTAGCGAGGGATGGCAGGCTGAGATAATGACACAATGAGATAATCATCGCTCTGTGAAAGCAGTCAAGCTGAATATTTTGTGTTTAAGTGTCAGCATGACACTGCTAGAACAATGAAAAACCTGCAAAGCAATTTAATTCTCTTTATTAAATCATACTGTGATTTGGTGACACTGTGTTATTTTTTCTAAATTGGATTATTCTAACGCATTGAGACTCAGTCTCTAATAGGCAACATCAGGTTGTTGCATCTGACGGTGTTCTTAATGCAGGTTTTGTCATTTGAAAAGTTTTTTGTATCAGCGCGTTGAGTATTTCAAACTTTTAATTTATCAAGCTAAAATGTCAAGTCTTTAATAGTCCCAGCTTCACAAATTAATTTTCTCTGTTTTATATAATTTTAAATGAAATTTTATGTTTTCGAATTTGTTTTATGTGGGAGGGAAGTTATGGACTAAAAGATTACTCCCCAAAATAATTGATAGGTTAACTGATATTGAAAGATAATTGGTTTGTAGTTAGTCGTTAATAGTTGCAACCCTAATTGCAATAAACAAGTAATAAATGAGAAAACTAATGCTGGAACACTCCATAGAGAGTACGTGACGTTACGAGACATGGAGGTCGCCATGATCACTTCCATATTCCCATCTGACAATCGTGCATTCACTTGGAAGAAGCAATCCTTTCTAAGGGGCTATGTGAAGTTAACTAACCAAACACACAGTTTTCAGAATAAAATGTGACAAAATCACATTTTATACAAACCTGTCCACAGACAGCTGTCCTTTGAGGATCTTGTGATGGTTTAAAACAGGACCAGGCGACGCTATGCCTTGAAGCTTTGTTTGGTGTGACGTTACTTTCCTGTGGAGCGACATGTGTCAGGAAACTTGATTTCTGGACACATTTCAGGATCCTGTTTATTGTACGAATCATTGACAGCTCCAAATAGCCTTTACTTTTATAAGATATTCATTTGTTTATCTTCCAGAATTGCAGCTCTGGCCATTCACCCTCTAAACACACACAACATATAATGTAATGTTCTGTACTCTGTAGGAGTCTGAGGAGACGTCCTATATGCCACTAAATGCTAACGTACAATTATTGATACAAAGTCACACATTGTAAACTCTTCTTGCGGCATTGTGACACAGTACTTGGCTGATGTTAGGACGGTTCATATTGCAGCATTAGCATTAGTGTGGATGTACACAGGCTGTATTCAAAACCACATACTATACTATCAGTACGTACTGATACTGTACTGACGTACTGGCCAAAATGTAGAATGTATTATGCAGTATGCAAACAAAAGCAAAATCTACAGTATGCCAAAAAAACCCGGATGTCATACTGATTTGAAAAAAATCTCCAGTGTGCATCGGACCAGTCTAACTAGCCTACTGTATCCCTCAATGCAAAGCGCTGGAACGGTACAGGCTACGGTTACAACAACAACAGCAGCCAAAAGCTGCACTTTTTTCACATTTTTCATAGCTATTTCATTACTAAATTCACTTGTGAAACCTTTTGAGGCGAGAAATCAACTGTTTAGATTTTGAATATTGGCAGTTTTACGATATTAGATGGCGAATCGAACATTTGCTCCACTGTTTTTGGAGTTTAAAAGCTCCACAAACTGCCGTGACAGCAAGCCAGCACCTGCTGGGGTCGCTAACTCGCCAGCCGGGCAGTCACACTCACAGATCTCGTAGACAAGGTGCTTTTATTCCTTGTTGACTGACGGTTTGTATACTGCGTTCCTCATTAGTATGTAGTAGGCGGTTTTCATATACAGCCACAGACTCTTAATGACTCCAGCCACTTTTGGTAGTGATATTATCGAAGTTGAAAGTGTCATCATGAACATACCAGGATTTCGTTTAGCATTTTAGTGAGTTATCAACAAGTCTTTCAAAGGGTCAGCAGCACATTAACATAACTCTCTTTCAATTAGTGTATTTTTATTTATTTGCATCTCTAACTCTCTTTTCTCTCTTTCTTTCTCTCTCTCTCTCTCTGTCTTTCTCACTCTGTCAGTCATACACACATGTATGCACACTCAAACAAACACACACACATACCCTTTGCGGCATTTTCCTTATCTTCCAAAAACAAAGCCTGGGCATGCAGAGTTGTTATTAACTTTTCAGAATGACTTCAAACAACTGATGTGCCTTTACTGTTAATATCTCATTCCACATTCAGATGTTGTGTCTTAAGTTTATTTATGAAGTCTGTGTTCATTAAAGGAGGCCTATCCCTATCGCTAAGAGGCTTTGACAGTCTCTTCCTCTCGAACATTAGGTTCTCGTTTGAAAGTTTTGTTTGTGACAACCACAGAAGAAGTAGAGTAGCTAGCATGAGCAACCCCAGAAAGTTAAACATGATCAACAGAGAATACATGGAGAAAGACATCACTCTGTGCTGACTAATATCTGATCTAAAGGATTTGCAGTGCATAAACATTACAGCAGTGACAGCTTATCACCATAAATTATGCCAAAAGAGAAAAACACTCGGGGATTACCACACTTGGGTAAATAAATTACACTTCTAACATCAGGAATAAACTAACATGCGTGCACAAGTCAGGCAGACATGCTGCAGCCGGATAGGTAGACAGATGATCAAAGAGACAATCAGACAGGCATACAGATATGCCCCGTTCAATACGACTTGACAATGTGTGCAACCTCGGTGGAGGGTCAATAGCTTTTCATGGATTGGAAATTAACTTCATTTAATGAGATGTGTGTGTGTGTTGGGGGTTAGCAAGTATTAGAGCAGCGAGAGCAGCGGGGCGTGAGGGGAGGCACCTATAGGGAGAAAACGGAGATAGAGGGAGGAAGAGAGAGACCTCAACAGATACAGGTTGAGGCGATGAAGAGGAAGAATGAGAGACGGACAGAATACAAGTAAAAAGAGGAATATATAAAGAGAGGGTGGAAGAAGGAAGCCAAGACAACAAGCGAGTGACAGAGATCAATAGAGAGAAGTGGGCAGCGTAGAGGAAGAGTGTGAGAGGCTGAAGAGATGAAAGGCTGTCTGCTGATTTGTTCCCTAACTGGAGAATTGAAATTGATCTCTGAGACAAGTGTGTGTGTCAGTGGCTGTCATGTCAGGAAGTGTGTATATAAGCATGCAGATGCACGGTTGCGTATACCTTTATGAACTTTGTGTGGTGTGTGCCCGTGTTCATGCAGGCGTTATTAGAGAGAGGGAGAGACAGGTCATCAGGCTGATCGACTTAAACAGGCAGAGACGGAGCAGCACACACATCTTGACTTTGGTCAGATACTATTTAATAAGGGTCAGATATTTTCAAATGGCTATTACTGCAGGGTCACATACTATTTGATTGAGTTTCATATACTTAAAGTGCAAGGTCAAACATTTTAAACTCTGGCTGAACTTAATTTCCTCTAAAGAATCTTCAAGGTGAAGAAAAAGAAGTTGATCTGAGTCGCTATCTACATGTAGTAATCTAACCCTTTCTCTGAGCTGTTGAGGAGCAGTGTTGGGCAAGTTACTGGTGAAGTGCCCCAAATACCATTTTTTAGGCTTTGAAGCTTCGGTGAGAAATATTCGAAGGTATTTGAAGCTTCGAGGCTACGCACGACCGTTCACTGTGTTTACCTTCATTAAATCGTCTGAAAACTACACCAGGTTCTACAGTATAACCATACACAGTGACCTCTACACACATCAGACTGGTCGGTTATAATTCGATATTCTTCTTTTTTATGAATGAGACGTCCAGTTACCAGGGCGTATCATAGCCTCTTTTCCAACTATGAGACCAGCGATGTAACTGAGAGGACACCCACTGATCTATTTTCACCTTCACCCAGCCGTTTTGCACGCTGCGCTGCTACAAATACATGAAACAAAATATAAGGTGTGCATGGAGATGCCCATACAGTCCGTGCGCGTAATAAACCTATCACCTTGCGCTTGGTATTTATTATTCACATTTCAAATGAGGGTGCAATGCATGTCTCTTCATCTCCATCAAGGCACGGTCACACATACGCCCGAGTTGATTTTCGCCCGGAAATAACGCAGTAACGCAGTGTTGCTTGGATTAATAACTGTAACGTACTGTTTTGGAAATTGTAATCCCTTACACTACTCGTTACTGGGGAAAGTAATATCACAGTGATGTGTTACTGAGTAACGCATTACTGCGTAACGCATTACTGCCCAACACTGTTGAGGAGACATCATTTCGTTAAAGATGTGTATCTTGATTTTGTGTGCGTGTGTTTGAGTGTCTGCACTAAAGATCATACCATAATCATGAATCATAATCATAAATCAAATCAAAATCCTCAATCATCTTCAGGGTTAAAGATATTCTAATATAATGATGGTACAAATGCCTCCTGTATAAAAGAAATCATTGGTTAAGGCATTGAAATTACTGAAGGTATTCATTCATGGGCATAAATTGCTTTCCACAACACAGAGCACCTGGTGTTTATTAAGCCAGAATACTTTAGGAGGCAGATGTTTATTTCGCAGAGCAGATGATTAATTGAGTAATTCTATTATAAATCTACTCTGAAACACCGGTGTTCACGTCCTGACCTGCATTCTGTTGTATATTTTTATAAAACATACATACATTTCTTGTCATCTGTCAATAATCCATGAGCCAGATGCAGCTAGACTTCCCCTGCTGTTATATAGGAAAACAAAATTATGTTCATGTAAAAACACAGTTTACTTTTTAGAGCAACCCCAGGTGGCTGAGGTACACTACATATGTATTGTTAGAAGATTTTTTCTGTGTTGTCTCTGTCACATGCAGAAGTTTTACAGATGGCTTTCTATAATATGTATAGTGGCCCATAGTATTTTATTGATCTGACTTGGCAGATTTAGCGCAGCACCCCTGCATCACCGCATCGCTCCCTGAAAACGTCATATTATACAGTTATATTACAGTTTTTAGCTGTTGTAAAAGTTCAGAAAATTGCTTATGCTCAGCAGTGCCTCTTTGCCGAAGACGACACACATTACACAGGACAAGACACTTAATTACACAGGACATAAACCAGCATATGATGACAAAACACAAAATGACCCTGCCCCTACTGTTAAGCTGTGTGTATTTCTTGTAATCAAAATACAAACTGGGAGCAGACTGTAATCTATAGAACTACTCAATGGTATGTGCCCACCAATCTAATGGCTCTCTCACTGTATAAACATTCAAGTCTACTTGACAGACATGAGGAGCAGGATATTAATCTCCCCCGTCGGTGTGTCTCTACTGATGACTTCTGAGCTATCATTTCCCCCCAGGGATGCCAGGATCCTTTCAGACCTGTACAAAAGAGGTGTTGATCACAAGTGGTATCACCAGTATTCTGTGCAGACAGTTTAATCACAGTATGATTTGTTTCCCATATCACTGGGAACACAGGGACACTGTTAATCTGCCCACTGCTTCCTCGTCTGCTCCCTGTCCTCAGACAGAGAGCTCAACATGCAAACATCAATATAGCTTCACAAATGAATATGTCTTACAGAATCTACCATATTCATATATACTATGGAAAACACCATGTAACACAGTTTATACCCCACAACTTATCCTTTCAACACCATGGTATAGCTTACTTTATTCAAATCCAACAAACCTTGAAGGGTTGGAATAAAAAAAAAACTGGAAAGTGTAATTTTTACATTAAATGTATTTTTGATATCTTCAGAGTTTTAAGAATTTAAGTCAGCCAGGCATCTTTGTAGGGCATGTAAACAATTCGTCTTTGCATATTTGAGAGAGTTGGTTTGCTGAGATAAATTCTACTTTACTTCCGTTATTATTAAATATATTTATTAAATAAGTAAATGCAGTGAGTGCTAACCCCCTTCACTTAAATCAGCAGGTGCCAAGCAAGCCACGGGAGTTGTAGCATTTATTCACTGACAAATTGAATAAATGAACTTTCTAGTAAACAAACAAAACGTGCGCCGTGCGCTTCTTCCCACCTCTTGCCTCTACTGAAATTTGATCATGATTCATGTCGCCGGCCTCTGCTCAGCAGTAAATTAGGCACGGCCTGTCAGACATTATGTTAGTGGCTCCGTTATTATCGACGGTGCCGACACATCAGTGGGCTGAACAGAGATAATGTGTGGGTGTTGGTGGCAGACTGACAGTTAAATAAAATCATGTGGCTACAAACTGCTTTTGTAGTTTGACTAAACCCGAAACACTTAGTCGCCATCTTTCTGAGCTCAGCTGCCTGTTGCACCATACCGACCTCTGGTGGCACGTGCTGTGCGCTACAAAACATTACATCAATACAGATTCATAGAAAGCGGAGCATCTGTATTTATGGTGGTATTGAAAATCATACCAACGGTATTTCTAAATACCCTGGTATACCGTAATACCGTGCTACCACCCAAGCCTACCATAAACTCTGCTCTCAGTGTCAACTATAACATCCCAATTCATTGTCTATGGAGCAGTTCCACACTTTATACTTCATGACATCACAAACTTGAGTTTTAGCACTCTAGCTTTTGGATTTGGAAGAGATTTGTTCATGTTTACTAATGTAATGTATGAGCGTAGTTCCTCTTTAAGTGCTTATTAGCAAATGTTAAGCACGGTACGATGCTGAACTAAGATGGTGACCATGATAAAGAGTACACCTGCTTTACATCAGTATGTTAGAATTGTCATTGTGAGCCTGTTAGCAGTATCAAATACATTTTGTAGGACAAGTAATGGCCCCAGATTATATTTTTCAACAAAAGAAAATAATTATACTAGGGCTATCAATCGATTAAAATATTTAATCATGATTAATGGCATGATTGTCCATGATTAATCACACATTTTTTATCTGTTGAGACATTTCCCTTAAAGGGAGATTTGTCAAGTAATTAATACTCTTATCAACATGGGAGTGAGCAAATATGCTTGCTTTAAGCAAATTAATGTATATATGTATTATTGGAAATCAATTAACAACACAAACAATGACAAATATTGTCCAGAAACCCTCACAGGTACTGCATTTAGCATAAAAAATATACTCAAATCATAACAAACTCAAGCCCAACAGACAACAACAGCTGTCAGTGTGCTGACCTGACTATGACTTGCCCCAAACTGCATGTGATTAAGTGGGCATGTCTGTAAAGGGGAGACTCGTTGGTACCCATAGAACCCATTTTCATTCACATATCTTGAGATCAGAGGTCAAGGTACCCCTTTGAAAATGGCCATGCCAGTTTTTCCTCGCCAAAATTTAGCACAAGTTTGGAGCGTTATTTAGCCTCCTTCATAACAGGCTAGTATGCCATGGTTGGTACCAATGGATTCCTTAGTTTTTTAGTTTCATATAATACCAGCATCTTCATGCAAGCTTTAAAACTGATCGATTGTGTTAATATGTTAATTAGTGGAGTTAAAAACGAGTGTGCGTTATTATTAACTTTGACAGCCCTAGTTTATACTATATCTGCAACCTGTTCACTGCTGACCTTAAATATTACTACTGAGCGTATTGGTGAAACATTTACTGTCAACCTTTTCATGTGGTTTATTTACTCGTGGCAACTAAAGCATGATTAAAATCTATATGAATATGTTTAGGCAACTCAACGCACTTGGTTAAGGTCAAGCAAAGATCGTGGCTTTGGTTAAATATTGAAAAGGTCATTGCATTCCACCATGTATAACTCTTTGTTGACTTTTTCATTATTTAACCAAGACCACAATCTTTCCCTAAACTTCACTAACTGTTTTTATAACTTAAACCTCTGTCTCTATATGCTCTGTCTCCTCACCTCTTTGTGTCTCACTTATGCCTGTTTCTGTCTATCTCTTTCTACCTGAAAAAAAAAAGAGTGAGAGAAAGTAATTCTCATTCAGCACAGCAATTCACAGTGCAATCATAGGGAATATGCAATTAACGGGGAAAGCCTTCAGTCAATAGCACGTTGTGTGTACTCATACACCTCGTACCCTCTACACTTCCCTCGCTCCCCTTCCTCCAACTCGTTCCTTCCATTCCTCCAGCGTCCTCTTCTCTTTTGTTGAGTACCTTCTCTACTCTCCTCCTCCACGTTTAAACCGAGATCTTCATGGAAAGAGCTCATTGCTCCCTCTCCTTCCCTCCTCGTCTTGCAAATCATTTCTCATTTAACCACATCTCATCATCCCTTACCATCATCATTACTCCCCCCACCACTCCTCTGCATCCCTTTCCTCTTTACAGTACCTCACTCCCTCCCACCAGCCCTGATGCTCACACAGCTTTCATCATTACCATCACCACCTCCTCCCAATCTGTTTACTCTCTCCACCCCCACTCCCTTCCCACCTAACTCCCTCCTTCAGTAACTCAGTGGCATCCTAATTCACAAGTTCTTCTCTCCTGCTTTTCTACACCTATTTTCCATTTTCTCCCCTGGTTGGTGCAAATGGCTCAGCACCAGACAATGTGCCAGTGTCCCTTCAAATTCTCTGGATGCTTCCACGGCATCTAAGTCCGTCTCTCATTCATTATCTTCGCCAAGGAGGTTGTGTTTTCTTTTGTGTTCAGCGGGATTACGCAAAAACTTCTGGCCTGATTTTAATGAAACTTGATGGAAGGGTGTAGCATGGGCCATTACATTTTGTGGCGGATTTGAATCACGGGGAGGATACACAAATTATTTTTCACTTTCGCTAACATTGCGAGCATTTGACCTTGGCGGAGGTCTGCGCTCCCCGGGTGCCCTTCTAGTTATCAATGGAACCAGTGCAGAGTTTGTCTCTTACAACATCAAGCAAGCATGGACTCTTTTGTTTCTAGCATTGGGAGGAGTACATGTTAACACATTTAACGTTTATTCCTCTCCTCCTCTTCCTTTTAAATATGCTTTGTTCTGCACCTCCTTATTTCCCACTCCTCCCTCTCTGACCTATTTCATAATCACTGCCTCCTCTGAGCCATTATACTCCACCTTTTCCATCCTCCTTTTCTCTTCTCTTTCCGCCATACTGCAATCTCTTGATGCTTCCTTCATCATTATTTTTCTCTTTGACACTTTTGATGGTTATTTTTCTACTTCACTTCTTCCTGTTTGTGAATCCATCATGCCAGGTTCATGTTATATCAATCAGACTGAAATTATGAGCAGTCACGTCGGAAAAAACATTCACGTCAGGCCCGTAGTTGTAATTCCAAGTCTGAGATTTCGGGACTTTCCGAGAGCTATGATATCATCCACTTGGTGAAAAGAACTACAGAAGTGCCAACAATTCTTTTGGCAAAATGGTTGCAAAGCCTCCATCCCTGGCAGGTCCATCGAAATAAAATCCAATATTAATACTTACACAAACCATTCAGTTAAAGAAGCTTTACACTGTTTGGTTGTATCTAGGTTCATTTGATTACCAACAAAAGTAGCAAATGTATTAATTAGTTATTTAAATGATTCAAGGCTAGCATCGGAGGTTCATTTGGCATAATAGATAAACACATCATCATGAGCGAATTCTTATTCGGTCCAAGATGGTTGCCCGATAGCAGCTCTGTGTGCTTGTCTGTGTGTTTGGTGTCTTGTCACTTGTCCTCAGCAGCATTTTAAAACAGCATGTCAAAAATTTTGAAAGCATTTTAAACCCTTTAGAAGCTTCAATGTTTCAAGTCTGTTTCAAATCTTTATTTTAATAAGACTCTACAAGAAGTTGTTGAAGTATAGTCTGAGGTCGGGTGTTTGGCCGTGGCTGCAGCTGTGCTCTATCTACAGTTTGTTTGTTTTTGGCGACTGCTTGACCTGCTTTTCCTCGATCTATGTGCTGCTGCTGCTGCGGTCGTTGAGGAACTTTCTGCGGACATCAGAAGCTATGGATAACAAACTTACATGTGTGTCGCTGTTGATAGATCTTACTAAGGCTTTTGATACTGTGGACCACCCATTACTCATTAACACCATGTTGAGTACCAGCATTGGATGCAAAGTGGTTCTACAGTTATCTGTCTAATTGTACTCAGATTGTTAAAAATGGCAACGTCACGTCTGACCCGGTCACTCTTGAGAAGGGTGTTCCACAAGAATTGCTCTTGGGACCCTTGCTTTTTCTAGTTTATATTAATAACATTTGTGAGAAGTTGAGATTCTGCAAGTACCATCCGTATGCGGATGACACAGTCATGTACTCCTGTGACCCCACCGCAGAGTTGGCATTTTCTAATCTGCAGACTGACTTTAACACCCTGCAAAATGCCCTTTCGGATCTGAAATTGCTTTTAAACTCAACCAAAACTCAAACTATGATTTTCTCTCCCTGGCAAACAAAAGTTCCAACCCTTTATATTAAAACTCTTGATGGTGTCTCTATTCAGTCTGTTGACAATTATAAATACTTTGGAATTTGGATGGACAAAAGTCTAAATTTGAAATGCCATATTGACCATCTTGCAAAGAAATAAAAATTCACACTGGGTTTTCTGTACAGGCTAAAGTCCTGTTTTTCCATGGCATCGAGAAAACACTTACTGTAGTTGCTGGCCTTTTCCTGGCTCAGATTAATTTTGGTGATTCTATTTACAGGTTTGCCACATCGTCCACCTTGTCCAAACTTGACCCCCTGTATCACTCAGCCCTGAGGTACGTCAGTTATTCTAGCTTCAAGACCCATCGTTGTACCTTATACAGCATGGCAGGATGGTCATTCCTCACTTTGTATAGGTTACAACATTGGTATATTTTAGTCTATAAGATCATCTCTGGCAAATTTCCTACTTACTCAAGCCGGAAGTTTGTATTTCTCCAAAACTGTTATAACCTTACGTCACATAAATGGCGTCAGTTTAAAGTGCCTTCTATTCGTACAGAAGCTGGCAAAACAAGCCTGTTCCACTACGGTCCTTGGTCCTGGAACAATCTGCAGGCCAAGCTTAAACTTGAGCCCCTTATCTCTTCAAATGATTTAAAACATAGAATAAAGGAAGTGGTCACGGAGGTGTAGTGTAACATCCCTGTTCATCTTTATCTCAAATTCTGTCCGTCTTTTTGTCTCGTTGCCTCCCGGTCTTTTATATTCTCTCCCCTCTTCCGTCATTTTCTCTAAAAGGCGTAATGTTTGACTTTGAGCTCTCTTAGGAGAACAGGTGTGTTCTGTATTAGCTCACAGCGAGACACACACACACACACACATAGATCTGCATACACACACACACCACAGAACTCACAATTCACCTCCAGACAGAGTGCCTTGTGTTTATGGGAAGACTCTCGAAGACAACTTGGGTATGGTCCAGCACAGCAAAGTAGTTAAACATTCTGTTCTCATATGAATGAGACGTCTTAAAACTTTTTCTGTCAAGTTGAATAAATATAGTGGCTCACCTTGAGACCTGTGCTCATTAAAATGTACTGGTTTTCTTGACCTGTGGGGACTCAAGTTGAGTCAATTAAAGCTGTCCTCTGTTGGCCCTGGCTCAGTAAGATACACTGTAGTTTACTACTTCTATTTGGGCTTCAAACACAATAAGACAATGTTTTTGAACCTGGTACCCAGGCAACATACTGTTATAGTGCTTTTGTCATTTGGGTACCCATTGTGAACAGGTGCCAAAACATGGCCTTTAGTTGAACCTAGAGTACAATATAATTGGGTGTAGATGGTAGTCTGGTTTATCTGTAAAGCCTTTGACAGAGCTTACCTCTTACACTTCTTCATTTAAAAACACAGTGACTCCTCAGTCAGACTCAGAGATTTGTGGGAGGCAGGTTAAATGAAGATGCCCTGACAACCACCATTATGTGCTATGAAGGGCAACATCACATGTTTAAGATCAACTGTGTTTTTTTCTTCAAGCCAAATTGTCAAACATTTCCTAGTTCAAGCTTTTTCTGTTTTATATTATCTTACATTGAATATCTTTGGGCTTTGGACTGTTGGTTGGACAAAACAAGACATATGAAGATGTTACCTTATAGGGGTGTAACGATTCATCTACGACATCGATATATTGATTTATATTCCTACGATCCAACTACATCTATAGGTACTCGGCAAGTTGTCCTTCATGGGGGACGTATATCGATCCAAAATCGATTTCCAAGGTGAATAATCTATTGTATCGATACTAAGAATTTGCACCTTGTATTTAAGCACGACAAACGTTATATGGATGTATTTTTTAGCACTTTTAATAGTAAAGAACTGTTAAACGTTACTCCGGTTCACTCTCCCTGTGTATGATGTCATCGGCATGCGCCAGCCTCGCCAATGTCAGAAAGACGTCAACAAAACGAAGCAGGCTGATGCCGAGGAAGAGCCAGATGAGCGAGAGATTTCCAAGCTGCGTTTGAGGTCCAGCATGTGGAAACATTTCGGCTGTTGCAAAAAGAGAGATGTCCTTGATAAATCGCTCGCTGTTTGCAGAATATGCAAAGGCCAGATAAAATACAATGGCAACACAACCAATCTTTCCACGCACTTACTGAGACGCCAATATTATTGCTCTACTGTTTATATTGAAAATGAGAACAGAAGCAAGTGGTTAAACCACTGTTCATCTGACCTGAAGAGGAGTTGGTTGCATTTTCTGTTTTGTTAAATATTATTGCTCTACCCTTTGCTTTGAAAATGAGAACAGAAGCAGCAGCTCAAACCACTGTTCATGTAACTTGAATAGAAGTGGGTTTATTTTATTTTTTGTTAAATACTGCACTACCTTGTATCTTGAGAACTGAAGCAGTGGGTCCTGAAGTTGCACTTTATATTATTTACAAATAAAAGGTTTATGTATTTGCCATTAATCGTTGTGTTAACTTGTTTATATCCATAATTAATACATCCCTATAAATAACTGATAAAGTATTTATTTTTTCTGAGCTGTTGTTGAGCTGTTGTCAGAGGGTGATTACAATTTGCTATCTGTTTTCCCTCCATTACTTTATTTGATGAAACTGAGTGCTGCCAGTATTTTTTCAAATTAATTTAGGCTAACTTTTAGGCTGCGTGCCTGAAAAGACATCAAGATAGAAATTAAGTTGGATAAGGGGATTGGTGTTTAAGTTTACAATAAATCAAACTTTTTTGTGGGTTTAAGACTTAATTTCAAATGCAATGTGACACTATTTTTCAACTGCGAAAATATCAGAATTGTTAAAACATGATGCTTTGCTGATTCTCACTGTTATTCTGGTCTAATGCGGAGGACACTTTCCACAAAAACACAACGAATTTTGGGATAAACAGCAACCATTGACTCATCCTCAGTTACCCTGTGAATCTTCCCGTAGCTCTTAACAGATGTTGGGCCAAGTGCCGATTGTGGCTCCTGCTGTTGCTCAGAGACTATTGAGAACCCATTTGAACCAGAGGGCTGTTTTACTAAAAGTTGAAATATTTTAACTTCTAACCCTCTGTGGTCTGAACTCGAAAAACATGCTAAACTTTAAAGCTGTTGGAGAGACACAACAGTACTTCTTTTCCACTGAGGAGAACAGAATAAAACAGAGGTCTCCAGAGACTCCAGTGGAAATGCAGCCTCCCTTCTTCTGGGAACTTTGAAGGAAATGATTGTCGGAGGAAAGATTGCTTGCGCCTTTGACCGATTATTGCTTACCCGTTAAATTACAGGCTGTAATTAACCACTTACAGTGTGTTACCATTACCAGAATGATCAGCCTCCCTGCTGCAGCTTCATAGTGTTTTATACCTAATAACAACTATTGATCACAAGACAATTATATATCCTCTGTGTGTGTATTGTTATCAGTAATTACCAAACACAGTCATATTCATTTAGTCACCTGTGGTTTGAATGCTATAACATTTAATTTACTGTATTTTCCTTTGTTGTAACTTAATTATGCTTCCAGTCTGTCCTGTGTAATTATCGGTCTTTAAAATAATTAGGGATGTGGGCCTGGAATCTTTATTAATAAACCCTTACTCCTGTCAGGGGCTTTATAAAGGTGCTGCATTTAACATCTAATGTGAGTCTTGTTTCATGTAATCTTTAGGTGCAAGAATGTTTTCTGTTTAAAAAGATGAATACACAGTCAAAGAAACTGGAACACCTCATATGAAAAAGTTGCAAACACCATTATCAAAGCAACCAATCTCTTTTTTTCTCATAAGAATCATCAAAGAGGAATATAGTTTAAGCCTGGATGTACTTTCAGTTTTTGCATAATGAGGTCAAAAACAAAACAAACAAATATATCTGCAGTGGTGTTAGGCAATATTTTCTTTAAAAATGTATTCTATTTTCAATTAATGTCAGTGCAGACACTGGTTTGCAATTTATTTCTCCCCCACAGTTTCTGCTGTGAGGTTAGCAGTTCCTCACAGTAGAGGGTGAATGAGAGCACCTGCTTTTCTTCTGTTTTTGTCTATTCACAATAAAGTACAAGACCCTGGATGGTATCATTAGCTCTCAGTGCATATATGTACAATGTATAAAGGGACTGCTAATGATTTCCTTGGGTGCATATGTATCTAAAGAAACTGTTAAAGGTTTCCTTGGTTACTGACTTTATACATTGAGTACAGCAGTACAGATCTAAAGTTAGATCTCCAACTTGTGCTTGTTCTAGCTGATATGATAGCAGAACTATTCTCGGCTGCACCTCATGCCTAACCACAGTAACCATATCATTACAGCAAAGTCTATCATCAGGATTATTGTAGCTTTTATTTAATGAAACTGCTCCTTTACACTTTTTCAGAGGTGTTCTTCAGAGTAGTACATATACCAGAGCTCAGCACCAAGCTACAGCATAAGCTTAGGCTGCTTCTGAACTACTGCACGATAGCCGTGTGCTGTTATGGATGTGAATGGGGATAGGTTGCTATTGCTGAGCTACTGTATATGGGAACATATGGGAGAAGTTCTTAACAATAGAGAGACAAAGTTCCTCCCCTTCCGGTGGACCCCATGGGACCCTATTTTGGAAAAAAATATGTACGGTAGTCAATGGAGAGACACAAATATTTTTTTGATCCCGTTTGAATTATGGCATGAATCAACACATATGATGTTTGTCAATTGAAAAGATCATTTTGCAAGTCAAGAAAGTCACAGTTTGTCGTAGGTTTGTCATTGTATCATTCAGTTTTGTGTGAAACCGCTCAGCGAACTACATCTCTCGTCACAATATACGTCACCAACACTAGCTAGCTAGCTTGCTAACTTAGCTATGTTCCACGCACAGATGTAACGTTATCTTACCTACTGTGATTTATCCAGCGACTCCTGGTCTTTTTATCAGCCAGGAAGCGAAAGAACAACCGAGGCCCGTTGCTGGTGTGAGGACATCCCAGTAGAAAACACACTCACTTACGCAACTTTTGGGTGTGTAGTCTTTCTTATACTTATAGTTTATTACAACAATTTTACAACAAACTGCGTCTTTCTTGACTTGCAAAATAATCTTTTAAATTGACAAACATCATATGTGTGATTCATGGCGCAATTCAAACAGGATAAAAAGCGTGTTTCTCTCTCGCTGTTCATATTTTTTCCGAAATAAGATCCCATGGTGGTCCACCGGAAGGGGCGGGACTTCACCTCCCTTTAATCTGCCACATTCAAATGTACTCACACAGTGACGCCTTTGGACAAAAAGGGATGCACGGGATATCACCAACTCTACAGGGAAATGATGGGTAATTATGTTTTATTCTGATTCATTCTGTTCTGATGATGATCAGCAATGTACATAAACTTCAGCTTATACTATCACACTCTTTTCTTTTTCCCTCCTCTTTTTAAAGTTGTCTTTCTCCTGCAGTCTATCTTTGACCAGTAGATGGCAGCCTGACTACACTCAGCTGTAGAACAGAGCTGTCCATGGTGCTGAATGGATGCTCTCTCTCTCCAGCTATCTTTATCTCTCTCTCTCTCTCTCTCTAATGCTCTGTCTACCTACAGTATCTGTCCATATATGTGTTTATCTGTCTGTCTCCCATCCTGTCCCCTTGCCTCCTTGCTGTCTCCCTGTCTGTTGAAGAGCAGCAGCAGATGTGTGTTGTGTCAAACAACCCTCTTGTCTAGGTTGAAAACGACAGTCTCTTTAGGAGCGTATGCTGTTATGAAGACTCCCACCAGTAGATGTAAAAAATGTTTTCATAAATATATATAAAATGACTAAACTAGCCCTATGCACAGAGAGCTACCAGCTTGATGGATGACTCACAGTAATGCTGTGAAATGGCTCAACCCACACACACACACACACACACACACACACACACACACACACACACACACACACACACACACACAGCCACTCACTGAAACACACATGACACACACTCATACTAACACATGCAGCACAACACCCGAGCACACACATACTGTATAAACCCATGTGGCACACACATGCACTGACATGCACTGACACACACACACACACACACACAGGCTGTGAGTTGAGATGGTTAACTATCTGTACAAGGAGGAAGGAGGTTGCCAAGTGGAACTAAATCAGTGTGGATTAACATTGTGGGAGATTAGCAACAAATCTATTATGAAAACTATTTAAAGCCAAAACAAGCGGCTGTAGCCTATAAATCCTGTAACATGTGGTCAGAGGACCCAAGGGTGCTGTTTAGGGGTGAGGATTAGCTCAAATTCAGTGTTTGTTCATGCTTTACTGGCTTGCAACATGAGTGTATTCTGATTATTCAAATATTGTAAATGCAACAAATACAAATGTATCTGGTAGGGGTGGGGAAAAAAATAGATTCACCTATGTATCGCAATTTTTTTTTCCACGGTTTTGAAGATTTTTTAATGCCGGAATCGATATATTTGCTTCATTTGAGTCTATGCGGAGGTAAAAGGAAGTTACTGCTTTTATAGTTGTAGTCTGAGTAACGTGACGTCATATCTGTTCCGTATCCGTCACCAAAACAAACCGTAACCGGCTGCAGTGAGCCGAACGACAAAACAGAAAAAGGCGGAGCGTCTGCGTGGAAAACGACCTGCACCCTGCCATTTTAAATCCAAAGTGGTAAACACTACACATAAAGTAAAGTAAGGAAACACTTTGGGTTTCACACATAACTAGGAAAAGCAGAGCTAGACATCGCGGTTAAAGCTGCATGCTAACTCTGTCATAGACAGGAAACAATATCGTATTGCTGTCCGACATCAGAACTGCAACGGTCTCCTATAAAGAAATAACAGGCCGCCGTGATTGACCAATCAGAATCGACTATTCAACAAAGCCGTGTAATAATCCCTGACAATGACTGATATATTTGACTTCAGGACATCGCTGACTACATACTTGCTGAAAATCAAACATTTTTACCGTATCAAGTTGGATATTTTCCAAAGTTAAAGTCCCTAGAAGTGTATGATTCAACTTTTTCCCATGGTCTAGTGTTAAAAAAGTTAACAAAAATCGCAATATATTGAATCGCAATACTTAAAAATCGCAATACATATCGAATCAGCACCCAGGTATCGTGAATCGGGAGATAGGTGTATCGTCCCAGCCCTAGTATCTGGAAACATTTTAGTAGATTAATTTACGGGTTAAGAGGCTGACTTGTATCCACTTGGTCCATTACCTTAAGATGCAGTACCACTAATGGCCGCTAGATGCTAGCTTTTAAAAATCCATTAAAACAATGCTAAAATACAATTCTTTTCTTTATGTTGTTCTGTGATGATTATTTAAAAAAAAAAAACTAAAGGGATGGTACATTTAACAGGGTGTTTTCTTGATTGGCACAGTAACTGCCAATAAGATGGCAACAAGTGGTAAATCCTCATCTAAACTCTGAAAAATCTCTCATAAAAACGCAAAGCTATATGTCACTTTTTCCGAGTCTATACTTCAGGCACCCACTCACTAGCTTTTCTCTGCATTGTGTGACAGTATGAGGTGACGCCTTCTGTGAAATACTGTAATGGGCCAAATTTGGAGTGACGTGTAATTTGCATTTGCCTCTGAACGCCGCTGCTGCTGTTGGTCGTCTCGGTGGCTCAGCGGGCTAAGTCTCCACGTCGTGTTTGTAGCGTTGTAATCTTGTTAGCGTGATCCTCTGCACATGCCACCAGGGACCGGGGATCAATAACTGGCTCATGGCTCCGTTTGGGTGGCACACACACATACACACACACTTATAGAGATTATAGAATCAGAGTGGTGTTTATATGGCACTGAGATTGATTGGCAAGAGGGAGAGAGGGTGATGCTTTTTTTGTGTTTAACATCATGTGACCTCAAATTATAGTCTGGAAATGTGCTGGAAAGTATATTGTGTGTGTGTGTGTGTGTTACTCCCCCTATGCAGCTCTTTCCTTCACCCTTTCTTTCCTTTCAGTCTTTTTTGTTTGCCTTTTACCTCATTTTCTCATTTGTGTTTGTCCTTCTCTTCTTTCCTCCCGTTCCCCTTCAACCTGTCACTTTTTCCTCTGCTTCTTCTCTTTTTTCATCACCCTTTCCCTTTCCTTGTGTTCTCCATCACTCTCCTACACTTATGACTTCATCCTTTCTTTCATCCCTCCCTCTTCCTGATCCCTCGTTTTTTTTTTTTACCTCCTCTCCTTTCCTCCTTTCATGTCACCTCCCTCTCTCTTCCACACAGCCCCTCTCTTGTTCCTCTTCACTCATGTCTTCCCTTTCTTTCCCGACCCCTTCTCTCCCTCTTTCCTGAAATTGATCTTTTCTTCTCTCTTGCTCGTTTCACCCTTTTTCATCCTCCTCTCCTCCCTGAATCTGTCCTCGCTCATCATCTCTCATTCCATCCCTCTTTTCACCCTCCCTTCCTCTCCTTTCCTCTCTTCTCCATCTCCTTCCCCCTATCCTTCCCTTGCTCTTCTCATCCCTTCCTCTCTCCTTTAGCCTTCCCACTTTCCTTTCATCCCTCTTTTACATTTTTTCTCCCCCTTCTTTCTTTCTCTTTCTCTTTTTCTCCCTTCCTTCCATCTGATTCCTCCTTCCTTAACTTAGTCCTCACTGAATCCCTCCTGTCATCTCTCTTTTATCATTTTCTCCTGAAATCTCTTTTCTCCTTCCTCCCTTTCCTCTTTCCATTGCTCCGTCTTTTCCGACTCCCTCCTGCCATCTTTCTTTCACCTCTCTCTCTCTATTTCCCATTCCTCTCTCCTTCATTTGTTTTTCCTTCCTTTCTCTTTCCCTCTCACTGTCTTTCCTCTCTCGCCCTCCCCTGAAATTCCGCTTTCTCATCCATCTTTCCTCTCATCCCTCCCTCCCTCCCTGCCTCCCTCTTCAGTCACTCTTTCTTCTCCTCATTTCCTCCCCCTTTCTCTCCTCCTGCCCTATCTTCCACTTTTCCTCCCTCTCTTTTATTTCCCCGACTACCTTCTCTCTCTCTGTCCCTATTTTCTCCTTCTTCCCTTTCCTCTTTCCATTGCTCCGTCTTTTCCGACTCCCTCCTGCCATCATTCTTTCACCCCTCTCTCCCTCCCTCTCTCTTTATCTCTCTCTTTCTCTCTCTCTCCCTCTCCTTCTCTCTCTCTCTCTCTGTTTCTCCTTTTGCTGAAATCCCTTTCTTCCTGCTTCTTTCATTTCATCCATCACTTCTTGCTCCACCTCTCCCTCTGTCAGTGTTCTTTTCTCCTCCCTATCTCCTTTTCATGCTTCCTTCCTCCCTTTCCTTTTCCTGAAATGTCTCTGTCCTTCTTCCCTCTTTTTTCCTTTCATTCATCTTCCCTCCTTCCTCCCTGTTTATCTTTCTTAAACCCGTCTGTCTTTCCTCCCTCCTCTCTTCATTCGTTTTTCCTTCCTTTCTCTTTCCCTCTCACTGTCTTTCCTCTCTCGCTCTCCCCTGAAATCTCCCCTCTCATCCATCTTTCCTCTCATCCCTTCCTCCCTCTCTCTCCCCTCCCTGCCTCCTTCTTCAGTAACCCTTTATTCTCCTCATTTCCTTCCCCTTTCTCTCTTCCTCCCCTATCTCCACCTCTTCTCCCTCTTTTACTTCCCCGACTATCCTCTTTCTCTCTCTCTCTTTGCCTCCCCCCTTCTCTCTGTCCCTCTTTTCTCCTTCCTCCCTTTCCTCTTTCCATTGCTCCATCTTTTCCGACTCCCTCCTGCCATCTTTCTTTCACCCCTCTCTCTCTCTGTCTCTCCTTTTACTGAAATCTTTTGCTTTCTTCCGGCTTCTTTCATTTCATCCATCACTTCTTGTTCCACCTCCTTTTCTCCTCCCTATATCCTTTTCATGCTTCCTTCCTCCCTTTCCTTTTCCTGAAATGTCTGTCCTTCTTCCCTTTTTTTCTCCTTTCATTCATCTGCCCTCCTTCCTCTCTGTTTGTCTATCTTTCTTAAACCTGTCTGTCTTTCCTCCATCCTCTCTTCATCCGTTTTTCCTTCCTTTCTCTTTCCCTCTCACTGTCTTTCCTCTCTCGCCCTCCCCATGAAATCCCCCTTTCTCATTCTTCTTTCCTCTCATCTCTGTCTCCCCTCCCTGCCTCCCTCTTCAGTCACTCTTTCTTCTCATTTCCTCCCCCTTTCTCTTCTCCTCCCCTATCTTCCACTTTCCTCCCTCTCTTTTACTTCCCCGACTAGCCTCTCTCTCTCTGTGTCCCTCTTTTCTCCTTCCTCCCTTTCTTCTTTCCATTGCTCCGTCTTTTCCAACTCCCTCCTGCCGTCTTTCTTTCACCCCTCTCTCTCTCTCTGTTTCTCCTTTTGCTGAAATCCCTTTCTTCCTGCTTCTTTCATTTCATCCATCACTTCTTGTTCCACCTCCTTTTCTCCTCCTATCTCCTTTTCCTGAAATTTCTGTCCTTCTCCCCTCTTTTATCCTTTCATTCATCTGCCCTCCTTCCTCCCTCTTTGTCTATCTTTCTTAAACCTGTCTGTCTTTCCTCTCATCCCTTTCTCCCTCTCTCTCCCCTCCCACCCTCTCCAGTCTTTACTTCTCCCCATTTCCTCCCCCTCTCTCTTCTTCTCCACTATTTTCCACTTTTCCTCCCTCTCTATTACTTCCCAGACCAACCTCTCTCTCTCTCTCTTTGGTCTCCCTCTCTCTCTCTCCGTCTCTCCTTTTACCAAAATCTTTTGCTTTCTTCCTGCTTCTTTCATTTCATTTCTTCTTGTTCCGCCTCCTTTTCTCCTCCCTATCTCCTTTTCATGCTTCCTTCCTCCTTTTCCTTTTCCTCAAATGTCTGTCCTTCTTCCCTCTTTTTTCCTTTCCCTGATTATCTATCTTTCTTAAACCTGTCTGTCTGTCTTTCCTCCATCCCCTCTCCTTCATCCGTTTTTCCTTCCTTTCTCTTTCCCTCTCACTGTCTTTTGTCTCTCGCCCTCCCCTGAAATCATCCTTCTTTCCTCTCATCCCTTCCTCCATCTCTCTCCCCTCCCACCCTCTCCAGTCTTTACTTCTTCCCCTCTCTCTTCTTCTCCACTATTTTCCACTTTTCCTCCCTCTCTTTTACTTCCCAGACCAACCTCTCTCTCTCTCTCTCTCTCTCTCTCTCTTTGGTCTCCCTCTCTCTCTCTCTGTCTCTCTTTCCCTCCCTCCCTCTCTCTCTCTCTCTCTCTCTCTCAGTCGTCGCTCGCTCGCCGTGCTGTGCGGACCTACCAACCACCTCTCTCCTCTCCTTCACTGAGTCTCTTCATCATCTCTCTCCTCTCCGGTCCTCCGGTCCTCCGGTTCTCCTGCTATGACAGCTCACACCAGCAGCGTGTTGCCCGATCTCAGACCACCGACAACCCGTCACCGGTTATCCTGTCCACACGTTACCATGGACATGTGTGTGTGGGGTATTCGTGATTGATCTTCGGGTGTTTGTTATTATTATTATTATTATTATTATTATTTGTGTATTAAAAACGAAAGCAAGAGGAGGAGGGGGGGTTTTGGCCGTCCTCTTGTACCCCCCTCCGCTTCCTGCAGCCAAGCGGAGCGGCAAGGTGGGGAGAAGAAGGCTTTAACATTAAGCCAGCTTGGATTTATTTAACAGCAAAATGACGGATTTGGGAGCGCCGGAGATGCTGCTGATGCTGATGATGAGGAGGAGGAGGAGGCTGAATGGAGAGACATCCTGCAGGCTGAGACGAGACCTCCCGCTTCTCCTCCTGCTGGGGCTCCTCTTCGGGGACTGCTCTTCGTCCGAGGGTGAGAGAGCTTTTACACAGGTTTAAGGCTGGTCTGTCTGTGTCTGTGTGTGTGTGTGTGTGTGTGTGTGTGTGTGCGTGCGTGCGTGCCTGCAGCGCTTGCATGCCTGCATATGTGTGTGTGTGCGCGCGCGCGTGTTGGAGGGCATCCTGATATTCGCAGGTTGGATTGTTTGCGTGTGAGCGTGCACGCGAGAGTGAGAGAGGAAAAAGAAAGGTGGTTAATTCGTTACGTCTCGTTGCTGCGGACAACGCTGGTGTGTGTGTGTGTCTGTGTGTGTGTGAGAGAGAGAGAGAGTTATGTGTGTGTGTGTGTGTGCGTGCACGATCGCCTCTTTGGGGATGGCATGTCCTTTTGCGTGTTTGAGAGATAGTGAATGCAAAAAGAGAATGAGAGCATGCACGCACAGTGGGCTGGTGTGTGTGTGTGTGTGTGTGTGTGTGTGCGTGCGTGAGAGAAAGCTAGTGCACAGTGTCCAACTTGGACACAGTATAGGCTATTATTACATCTAGGGAACAGTGTAGGCATGCTCATCTTTTTTGGGGGGGCCTCCATGCTGTGCAGATCATGTAAAATAAATAAACTTCAAAATCAATTACAGATCACTTAAAGCAGACTTCATGTAGTTTTTCCAGGTGGAGACATCAATGACATCTGATATAGAAACAGTTACAAATCTTGTTTGGTAAATCTTAACTAACTCAATAACCTGTGTTACTGTTTACAAATGAATAGGGATGCACCGATCTGACTTTTTCCATTCCAGATAGTGATACTTGGGCTTTGGGTATCGGCCCCATACTGAGTATCGATCTGATACCAGCGTTTCATAAAAAACTGTCACTGTGATCATTCTGTTATGTGTAAGGAAACATCAGGCTTGACTTAAACATTGCTTTCCTTGTAAAACAAAATTGTAACAAATAAATATAAATTTAATGAATTGTCATTTATTATAAAAGTAATAAACCATGCACCAACAACTTGGCAAAAAAATCTTCAAAATGAATTACAATTCAGGTGTAAACCTTTTTAATGCAGCAACAAATCGGTCAAAACATGAACAACAATCGAAATTCCAGCATACAATGTATATAGCATATAATTGAATTGAATAGATCGGCCCCATTGTCACTGATATCCGATCCAGCTATTTGAGTCAGTATATCGGCCAGATATCGGTATCGGTGCATCCCTACAAATGAGCAGACTTAGACAGAGAGAGATGGGTTGCAATTTCTCCTGGAGGGCATTTAGACAGGAAATCCCATGCTCATTGTATAACATGATTTTGTGGAGTCACCACACACAGAGGAGCAGTTGTCTCAGTGGCTGTGGCAGAGTGTGATGGTATGACAGGGGATTGACGCTGTGTGTCAGCAGCCCAGTAGGTCTGTGTTGGTGGAGATTTAGTGACCACGGAGGTTCCTCGTGCTATAGATGGATAGAGAAGAAAGTGTTAACATTCTCCTCGTTTGGTGGGAGCGTTACTGTCTCTTTGTTTATCAATAGCTTCTCTGTGTGCACTTCTCCTCCCTCTCTTTCTCAATGCTCTGTATTTCTCTCTCAATCTCTTCCTCTCTCTCTCTCTCTCTCTCACACACACACACACTCATGCATCTGTCAGATTTACTCCCTCTGCGATACAGAACAAAATTGTTTCCAGCAGTGTTAAAATTCCTGATAATTGCTTGTGTGTAGCAGTATTTTTTCTCATAGTGCCCATTCATTTCCCTTACCAAAGATCTATCTCTGGGCGTGCATTTATATTGTGTTTGTGTGTGTTTTTGGTGGTGTTATCTTTATCTGTATTCCCCTGCCATACATGCAGGCTGTCAACCTGGAAATGAAGGAATTTGAGTATAGAAGTGTGATTGTGGGAGAATTGTGAATGTTGATGAATATGATGATGGCGCGTTTAAGCTGTTTTGCGATTGACTGCTTCTTCTTATCACTTGCAGTTCATCTTTCACTCCAATCTGTGTGTGCACTTGTTTGTGTCTGCGTTTCCTACGTGGTTTATCAGCTTTAAAATCCGCATTCCCCCCCCCCCCACAGTCATAGACAGTTGTACAGTTACAGTATGTATGATGTAGATTCTATATTAGATTATCAATTTAAACCAAGAAAATGTCAGAAACATGTCACATGCAATTTACTTTTTTAATGCAACATGTGAAAACCCTGACCTTGGCCACAATTGAAGCTTTTCCGTGTCACATTATTACCGTGTGATGTGCGGCATACCTGCAGCTATTTTAGTTATTGAAGAGTTTAACACCCAGAAAAACAGAGCAAGAGAAAATTAAAGGGCAGACTGACATCTGGAAAGACAGACGGAGGGTGGCAATAATTTATTTCGTCAAACCTCAAACCCCAGATGGTTGCAGCCTTTTAAATGTGATGTCGCACTTTAAATTCCAACACACAACTAATTATTGATTGTCTGGAAATGTCACTTAAAAATGTCATCAAAAGTCAGGTATCTCCAGACATGAACTGAAGTGCAAAATAAACAACCCAGGCAGCATGAAGATGGAGGGAAACGTCTATTAAACTGCATTTCTGTGATGCCAGTGATTATTATTGTTTTCTTTTATTTCTTTATAGCTCAATCCCTCAGGAGCTAAAAGGATGTTTCGGTTCTTGTTTTTACAATGATGTTAGGGATTCTTTTGATAATCATCACATTAATTATTTCTGTAATTATCACTTATAGTAAATAATAATAATACATAATAATATTTAATAGTAGTAGTAATAATAATACATACTTAAATAATAATACATGATAAAATAATAACAATAATGTATAGTAATATTATTTAATAATAAATCAAAATAAAGTAATAAAAGCACCTTTTACTCTGAAGTATGCCTTAAATTCTCGATTAAATACACTTAAGAATTTATTTAAAAAAAACAAAGATTTTGGAATAAGCAACATTATGAGTAAAAATAGATACAAAAAATCATGTTAATCGTGAATCATCATTATTCTTATTGAATGCCCTTGTAATAATACTGTCCTACTCCTATACAATATTTACATATGTTTAGCTGCCAAACTGTGCTTCTTTATCAAAAGCCGAGACAGAGAGAAAAAATACATTCAGCTCACTCATCAACAGGTTTCAGCCGCGAAACGTCCAAATGTCCAACTGTGATGATAATTCCCCAAAAACCCAGCTAGTGCTTATATAATTGATATATTGTTAACTACACTCTACAGGGGACTGTACAAAAGACATTTTTGGCACTCAGTGATGTGCGCGCACACACACACACACACACACACACACACACACACACACACACACACACGCACACACACGTTTGAGAATAACATGTCTGAGAACTTCATTTTAGACCCCCACTGGGACCATGAAGCCCTTGTTTAATCACTCACACTCACACACTCACTTGTTCACTTAGGGAAAATAAACACACACACACACACACACACACACACACACCCACACACAGGACATTTCAGTGACGTATTTTCATTCCCTTTTCAAAGTGAGGACTGATTAAATGTCTCTGTTTCTGAAGCTTTTTAATGTTTTTATCCTTATGAGGGCATTACGACCTGAACGCTCGCATGAACGCATGCATGCACGCAGACACGCACGCACGCACGCACGCACGCACGCACGCACGCACGCACGCACACACACACACACGCAGGCACACACACACACACACACACACACACACACACACGCACACACGGTGACAATTAGCTGACATTGAATCAATGCCAAACAACAAGATATTGGGACTAGCTCTCTGTCCCCTTGCCTCGCATACTAATATCAGACACATGGGAAATGGACATGCACGCACGCACACACACACACACACACACACACACACACACACACACACTG